>JAOWAW010102261.1:2052-15175 GCA_028565695.1 Nicola tetela
TAGTATCAGTATGACAGGCTATCTACCAAACACATAATGTGTTGTTATGGGCGTGTTCATATCATGTGTTGTTATGGATGTGTTCACATAATGTGAAAAACTGACACCTATAAAATGCAGACATTTAGCCTCAGTCCTTTTGGTGTCCATAATTCCCAGGTTTGACTGTAACAGGTATGCATGTTTCACCAAAGTATTAGCTGTGTACTGACAAAACCTCATAGAAACAAATGCAACAAATGAACACAGCTCCCACTTCCCAGCTGTAAAGCTGTACAGCTCTCATGCACACACCACTGTCTACATGTCTAACTCTCGTTTACGTAAATGAGTACGCTATTAGCATGCCTTATCAAGGAGTATTCCAGTACCTGGCAAACTCGTTTCAGGATTACTTTAAACACACCATGATTCCAGAGCACAAATTGCTTTATGGTACAGAATTACTTTACACTACAGTACTGCAGAATGCAAAGAGACTACTTGCATGCATGCACCCTGGCCTCAGTGCTCCAGACAGTTACCCAAATTAAAATCAATGTGTTCTGCATACCTGACAACACCATGGATCTCGCTGGTAATGCCAAAACCGACTTGCCTGGCACTAAATATTGTACAAGTAGCTACACAATACTTTGAAATCCTCTTTCCCGCAGATTAGCCTAAATTTTCTTGAAGGAGAGTGGATTATCTATAGCTAGTTTTAATCTGCCTCGAGAGTGACACTGATGTAATTTTGATAACCCTTGAAAGTACAGTGAAACATGTATTTTGTGACCACACCTTGGTGTACACTAATGTGGTCGTAAATCACAGGTGGTCACTAAACTCAGTTAGCCATAAACAACTAAGTATCAGCCTACCATACGCAGTAATGGTGTGGATCCTGTCGCGTCTACATCTGTCTACAACTGCATTACCCACGTAGTACAAATATCTGCACATGCTAAAATAGGCATTTTTTATCCCAGTACCCCCTGAAACCCAACGCTTTTACCATAATGGCTAGCCCCTCACCCATGCACACAATAGTGCCGGTCGCATATAACATTTACAACTTTTGCAACAGTGTTGGAACATGTTTGCAACACCTGCACTGAGCCTTCCTGCGCTGATACGACAGTGATAGAGCCAGGATCAGGAGCAGGATTGTGTACAAACTTGGCCTCGTCAGTGGTTGACAAAGAGGTGCAGTGGTCACTAAAACCAGGTAAAGACCTCTGCAGTACACGAAACGGCGGTCACTGGTCATGTTTGGCAGGTGGCCATAAAAACCAGGGGATCTTCAATACAATATCATTCATGCATCAAAATCTGGTCGGATACTACAGGTGGTCGCTAAAACCAGGGGTCGCAAAGGGCAGGCTGTATGGGACATTATTATGTAATATGCTAAAAATAACACTCATCTTTGTAGCTGGGTGGCATATGACCAGGCAATCCTATGTGCCATCAGATCTCAATGGACTGCCAATTGTAGCAAAGTTCACAATGTTGCTTCATCAATGAAGAGGTAACCTTAGCTGTCTGAAAATTTTCTCCAAGCATGAAACCAGTTTACAAGGCAGTGGAAGTCTTCACCATGCATCATAGATCTGACGCATGTTTCACCATGCATCATAGATATGATACTGATCCATACATTTGCTACTGTCGTACTTGGCAATGGGGCCTATATCCCAACACAGATTCCTTTTCCTAGAACACCACAAGTTCAACAGCAAATGTTCTCTTCCCACCACTGACCACGAGGAATAGTACAAGCAACAACCTCAGACCTGGTCACAACGTACACACATATGCATGAGAAAGGGTGGCCTCGAACCCTGTCACTAAATACAAAATTAATACAGTTTCACACCACCCAGAAGCTTTTAAAAAGGGCTAAATTTACACTTCCACGTTTCTTTAGGCATATGTACACTCAGCAATGATGTATATGTAACTGCCTCATTTGTGGATCTGTCTGCCAGGGTGGGAAAGAAAGCTGCATGGTGTCTATTACAAGTAGCATTCTGGTTGATTTACGGGTGAAAATGATTGAGTCACTCTACATCGTTTCTCATTGTGTTTTGTGATGTGCTGTTTGTTGATCAAGTGCTTCTTGTCTGCAATGCCAGTGATTAACCAACTGATAGGCAAAATGTATGCGTATGGAACCCTCACAGTGCTTCCTATGATTCATAAACCCAGGGTCAAAGAAACCTTTGGAACCTTGCCAAGGCAAACTGAGGCTAATTTGGGAAATGTGGATATAGGATGGCCATAACCCTTCTGTCTGAATACAGACGTGGCACTTGAGATATGTTTGCTGCACCACCTGTATGGATGTATACACTCGTGCACTGGAAACCATGGAAACATTAGGTGCCCAGTACATGTAACACGCTCACATGCACATAGCCAATAATCGGCTAAGGAGCCTATCTTCAGTCCCTGCCAGGCCTGACAAGGGCAATGTGTCAAACTTAACTAGCTGTTCACTGTTAAGACTACCTATGTGTACTAAATACTGAAATCTTTCGTGGTATACTGAGAACACTAGGGAAAATGAAAGCGCTAACGCAACAACCCAACAGACATGATTTAAACTTTTACAGAAGCAGTATCATATCTCAACTATTACAATCAGAAATTTACTTCAAACAACAATGTGGCACAAAGTCACAATCACTGCAAGTCATCATGCTGTAACTATGACTAGACCTCATACCCAGACAAATTATGGTGCATACCTACTGGTGGATGTGAATCACTTGGTTCACCTGCAAAGAGTGTAAAAGAACCAAAGACGAGTTTAGTTTACACAGGCCAGTAACTAAAGGAAGGCAGGTCTTTAATTTACTTTTTCGTTAAGTGAAATGTTTAAAACTGAAGAAGAGTTAGTTAATGTGACAATATAGCAATGGACAGGAAGAACTATCAAACAGAATCTCAGAAACATCTTGAGAAAGAAAGAGATGTATATTGGTATAGTAAAAGACAAGCCTACACACGGTACTCAAAGCAGGAGAAGATCACTCCAAAAGCTCATTCTTTAAGACTTGAGATATCTTGACTGGGCAGTCATAACATGAAGATTTCTCAGCAAAACCAATCACCTATCACAAGAAACCTTTTGCCAGAAATGCCCCTGGCTTCATCAGTCATAAAAAGACCAGGGAGTACAGAAGGCTAGAGATACTCATGCTACCATGCCAACAGTGTGAATGCATGCTACTATAGGTGTAAAAAAACTGGACAAGATGTAACAATGTGTTTCTATGTAACACGTTCGCTGATGTGTATGTGTGCTGTGTGTGCCAACAATTTAACATGTGCTAATTGATACATTAGCAAACTCATTGCATAGAAACACACCTCTTGTACGGTTTGATAGCTATAGTAACATGCATTCACACTCTGCGCAATAAGCTTAGTATAAGTACCTCTAGCCTTCCGAACTCCCATGTTTTTTTACGACTGACGAAGCCAGAGGCATTTCTGGCAAAACATCTCAAGCAAAAGGTTTCTTGTGACTGGTGTGCTGGGAAATCATCTTCACATTTAAGCTCATTCTTTCTTTTATCTAGTTCACATAGCCAGGAATGGTGGCTGCTAAGTAGACATCAAAAGGCTACCAAAAATCTTGCGTGGCCTAAAATAAAAAGCTGGCAACAATCAATTTCTCATTCTTTGCCTAATGGGGTTGGAAAGAGTTAATTTGTTTCTTGCAAGACAAAAGCATGATATCTCTGCAGCCAATGTGATGCACAAAACGGTTTTCTCTAAGTCCAAAAGACCGGGGTGATCTGCATTCTTGGCAACTTAATTAATCTAGTTAGTACTTGTCATACTGTACCACAGGTTATGCTTATGGCTTACCATCCAGGTAGTCCAGGAAGTCCCGGATGATGTAGCCTCGCTCCAGTTGCTCAAGCGCGTGCTTCAACTGCCCTCCATAGCGTCGATAACTGGGTCTCGGTGCGGCTTTAACCCTGAATGAAAGATAGACCATGCTCAACTTAGCCAGGCAGGATTTTGTGTAAACAAACACATCCAAAGCATTGCATAAGCCAGTCATTAACACAGTGTTTGTGAACTGAGAAAGTCACCCATGGCTTACTTTGTGCAAAATGGAAAATGAAGTGCACATGATGTCATCAAACAATGCACAAAACACATGCAAAAGTAGCAAAAGGCTGACCACTATGCTAACATGTATCGGTTGCACCTGTAGCTGGGTTCAAGGGCACTTCTGAATGCACCATCTACCAACACATCCTTTGCTGCTACGTCATGTATGATACAGTAGTTATGTTGCAAACATTGCTGGATGAGGGTCGTTTGTGCCACATGGTCTGTGGTCGGTGATCAGTATTAGCTACCAAACAGTCAAAGATAGAGAATTGGCCGTGGCACATCAGTTTAGTCAGCTGGATTAACCTATTTATCACATGTAGCTGTCTTCAACGTATAGCAACATAAATTGAAACAATCATGACATTTTGCAACATTTGGACTGCATGTTGCTTGCAACCATATAAATCGAAAACAGGACAAACTCATTCACTTTTCAGTCAATCTCTTCGTGTTCAGGCCAGGCCTGGCTTTCCAACCTTTTGAGCTGCAGCCGAAGCATCCAGATCATGGTCTGACCAAGAGGCAAAGGGTAGCTATGCCTACGATTAATATTCTCCTCGATCAAAGTTGAGCACAAGGTTAAACTACTACTCAGGAGATGAGGCAGCAATGACCAACAGTAATTCTTGTGAATATTGAAACAAATATGCTACTCCCAAAAGAAACCACAAGAAATTGAAACAGTAGTCATGAGTTATGAATCCTCAGTCATTTGTTGTCATGGCAGCAGGCAATATGCAAATGTCAGCTGTCCACTGTCATGGCAGCGGACAATATGCAAGTCCAAGCTGTCTGTTGCCATGCAGGCAACATGCAAATCTAAGCCGCCTGCTGTCATGCGAATGGGCAGATACAAGGACTACTGCTCGGGAATTCTTATGTCTGATTGGTCTTTTCCATGGTTACCATCACGTGATATGTGGTAAGGGGAGGATCTGCCTCTGGATACAGATCTGGTGCTTGACTGATGTACATTGCACAGGCCTGTCTGTTATTGTATGGCAAACTCAGGAAGCCACGGAAACGTTAGGTAATCACTACATGTAGTCTACATGCCACACACTCACACATGCAGTTGAGCCCACTAATCGGGGAAGGAATCCATCCCTAGTCCTTAAAGGGCAAAGCACACATGTGCATGGAATCTTCACAGGCCCTTCTCATCCAGGGCACCAGAGAAAGTCCTGTGACCTTGGTATGCTCACAAGGGAAATTGAAGTAAGTACAGGGAATGTGGATACGTAAGTATGGGCATGGCCATTTTCGCCAGGTAGATCTGGTTTGTCACAACATGTACATTGTACAGGCATGTATACTATAGTACGGGAAACCACAGAAACGTTAGATACTAGCTTGGTATGTGTAACACAATCACTCACACACATGCACACCCAATAAACCCATTTTCAGTCCCTAGCGGTCCTAATTAAGGTAATAACTGATCCATTAAATGGCTTACCAATACTGAAGAAGTTCAGTTGCCTGGCTTGGTGCTGTCGTGAACTTGTGAACATCTAAGCCACTGAGAAACGTATAAGCAGACTGTTTTGTGTCCGGAAGCAGTATGTCACCAAATTTCTTAAGTTCAACATGACTAAATGCAGCTTGTATAGCAATGTCGTAGAGTTGTGTGTCGTTTTCCTTCAAAACACGACCCGCCTCAAACTGACATAACACTGAAGCAGATGTGGTCATACTGGCATCCTTCACATCAGCCCTACAGGAAGATGAGAAAAGTCAGTTACCTATGAGAACTGTCAGTTCTGTTTGAAATTGCAACAGCACAAGATAAATTATTGAAACGTTTCTTTCTTTTGTTCAGGAAACCTCACACCCAGTTCCTTGTGGTACTGTGCCCTTAATTTGCAATAGCTATTATACTGTATAAATTATTACAGCAGCTATTGCAAATTTAAATAAGTGGACAGTACCACAAGGAAACAGGTGCGAGGTTTATGAAGAAATTATCCTTTTCAACAGTTTGTCTTGTGCTGTTCACAGGGAACGCATCCCTACATGCTGTATTCCCTATTCAATCAAAAGCCTAGCCTCCATTATTAAAATTTTTATGGGATTATCATCCGATTATGGCATCCCATGAGGACGTACTACCAGGGTCTGTCAAATGTTTTGTGTTGTTTACAGTATTAGGAGGTCAGAAGTTTCTATGCCATTCTACAGTGTGGTTTCTAACTTGATAGACTCGTGCCAAGTTAGTGTAGGAAGAGATAGGCTCATGCCAGGCCAGGTAAGTCGTGGTAGTAAAGTTTAGGGTGAGGTAGACTCACGCTAAGCCTTACTAAGTGTAGCATGAGGTAGACTCGCGCTCAGCCTTACTAAGTGTAGCATGAGGTAGACTCGCGCTAAGCCTTACTAAGTATACCATGAGGTAGACTCGTGCTAAGCCTCACTAAGTGTACCATGAGGTAGACTCGCGCTAAGCCTTACTAAGTGTAGCATGAGGTAGACTTGCACTAAGCATTACTAAGTGTAGTATGAGGTAGATTCATGCTAAGCCTTACTAAGTGTAGCATAAGGTGCTCAAGCTAAACACAATTGTTGAGCTGGCTAGGGTTTTAAGGCTACTACTAGTACATGCTTTGGACAGCTGTATCAGAGAACAGGTTTTGCCATGTCTTTTCGCAAGCTACTGAAGCACAGACATCTATGTTAGGGGTGAAACGATCAGTTGACTAATTGATTATATTTCTCAATGATTCTTTTTTTAATGATTAATAGGAAAAGATTTGTTGGCATTGCATACTTGGAATGTTGCAGTCGTGCAGCTCATGGACAACAACCATGAACGTGGATGTGCCATGCCGACAGTCACACCGTAAATCCGTTGACTCAAGTCACATGCTGCACTAGCTATAGCTGCACTACTACCGTCAAACTAGTAGAGTACCATGCTTATGGCATAGTATGCGTGTAAATCTCTTACTAGTCTGCCATGATATACAGTTGCAGTCTGGTTGAAGTCTACTGTCGACATGATCAACCAGCTACAGCTAGCTGGCTGTAGATTAGATGTAGACTGCAGCTGACTACACTGTAGTATGCTGATACTTGAACATGTTGACAAGCAAGTGAAAAACGGAAAACTGCATAGAAGAGCTGAGTGCCTGTAGCCACAGTGCTTCAGCGCTTCTTCCGAAGTGCGCTAGACTGTGAAAATTGAACACATCGTGGAGGAGAAACAGAGACTATCGCCAGCAGCAGACAAATATTTAATTGTCACTCTCCAGCTGGTGAGAAGTTTTCTCGTCGCCAGGACCACCCAGACTGGAGTTCCCATGAGATGACCTGTGCATCATGATCAGGAGTCTATGCACAATATCTATACAGTAAATTGTACAACTGTAAGCTGATAGCCAACTCTTTTGACAAGGTGCTGTGCGTAATATTTTAGTTGTCGGAAAGACAACGAACTAAATTTTTAAAAAAAAGGATTAAAACACTAACTGAAGCGAATCGAACTCTTTAGCTTCTTTGAACATAACTGAACTGAACACGAACCAAAAACTGAACTGAGCAGAAAAGTACTGCAATTAATATAGCGACGTGCCCACACCAACTCCATGGAGTAGGATAAGTTAAAAAAAAACTGTTGATACACAACTTCCTCTGCGTTCTGTTACGATCAGAACAGCACCGAAAATAATTATGGTTATTGCAGATTGATATGGTGCGGGTATCAGGGGATTCAGTTCTTGAGTGCTAGCTTCAGAGGGTTTGTACTAACTAAACTAAGATGAGCCGTAAGAGTCACGGTGAAGGTTGCTGTTCCTATCGATAGCGCATTTCAAGAGCTGAAACGGACCAAGCAACATATCTTGGACTAACGCTCACCTGCAAAGTTATGAAGCATAGTAGTCAGCTTGACGGCTCGGGCCAGCTTGTGCTGTAATCTGGTATTCATCGTTGCTCGGAGGAGGCTGAAAGGGGTGGCCAGTTCAGCGACGGTACGGTCACCACGTGTTGCACCTTGAAAACTCGATCTCTTGCAACAGCTGTGCCGATCGCCAAGCGGAAACTGACAAGCACAGCTAAGAAGGTCGAGGTCGGTCAACTGAGCGTCGATATTGGAGTGCTTCCCGCTTCGAGGTTTCAAAGCGAGCTTGAACACAGCGAACACTACAGCAGACGTTGCGATCAAAGCAGGGTAGCGAACAGAAAGTACCGGACAATAGTCTGGCTAAACGAGAATGCCCTCTACTACGGGAAGAACTGGTAATCGCGAAGCAAAGTTTCTTGCGACTGCATTATCCTGATTATACTGTTAAAATTTTATAGGCACTGATAATCAGCGAGCTCTAGCCCTGTCCTGGTAAATCTACTACGAGAACTAGTAGACCGGTACTACTGTATACCAGTGTGGTATTGCCGTATATACCAGGTATACTAGTGCCACGCATAGTATTAGCAAATGCAATATGAAGGGCGAGACGCAGCCGGGAGGTTTTTATTTACCGGTCACCCTCTGGAAATCGATGGGTTTTTTTTCAATAAATTTCTTTTTTTGTCAGAGTCATAAAAGTTTTTGATGAAGAAGTACGGGCTGACCAAGTTTGTTAATCAGGTATTAAAGTGGAGCTCCGTTAGATACATGGCAAAAACGATAACCTTCTTCTCTCAAGTCATGCGGCGCCATACGAAAGGCGCACTTCCAAGTTAACTGGAACAGCTCGTGCCGGGTGGGTTTTCTTTTTCTTTTGCCCTGCTGCCTTCAAACCTGCCACGTGCACATTTCCTCAACATACCCTGAGGTACATTTTGTTACTGCAGACTTGATTTTTTAGCATTATACCTCGTTCTCTTCAGTTTATTCCCGCCGAACCACAAAATCCGCAATGCAAAATGTGCCTCAGTCCGGCTTGAAAACGTATTATCTCACCGTGATGAGCGCTGGTAGCAGTAAGTCTCAACATTGTTGGCCAAAGAAACAGCAGAAGAAAGCCGCTCCGCCTGTCAAGAGGTTGACCCAGAGTAAGAGAGTGCACTCAACTGTACGACACATGCTTAATGGCCGTGCATTTTGCCGTGGCGCTGTAGGGAGTAGTCATAAAGATTTTCAATGGCCGCCTGCCCCAACAGAGCGCTTCCCAGCGACGAGATGCCCTCATTCGCGATCTAGAGCGCGCATAGGGGAAGACCCTATGTACAGTATTAGTAGTGGAACTGACCGGTCCCGAACAGTCTCGACTCACGAGCCAGATCCCGGCTATGTACATGTATAGCACGTGTCCATGTACATGTACATGTATATGCGTAGGCATCATAACCGCATAGGCCTCCAGGCCAGTATATGCATGTGCCACAGATATGTGCTTATCAGCTTCCTTTTTTCATGCTCTGCGAGTAGGCCTTGGCAATTTCTGCTGACAGAAATGTTGGCAGAATTTGCTCCAACGCCCCTCATGAAAATGTGCACGTACAAAACATATAGGACGTATGACTCGATTTTCGAATAATTGGAAATAATTTCCACGCTGAAAATGAAATTCTTCATTTTCAGATTAATTTAGCAAAATAAATCTTAAATAAACTACGAGGAGACAAGAAGCAAAGTATTTCAAACAACAACAAAACAGAGACACACAATTTTTTAGAACGTGAACTTGAGTTTTCTTCCATTCTCGTCAGACGTTTACAAGGACACCAACATAGAATTAAACTGCTCAATATGTATATACATTTCAACATGCGAACTGGGATGCCGTATAGCACTAAACATCTACACACGAAATGCCTAGCGTTATCCAAACACAACAACTCTATGATGCCAAAGAACCAGGCTGTCTACATTCACAGCATGCATGCAGCCTGTAATTTTGTAAACAGAAGTCATTCGTCTGGAACTTACACTTGTTTCATGCTTCTTTGGCATCATAGGTTGTTGCGTTTGGTTGGCGCTTGGCACTTCGTGTGTAGATGTTTAGTACTATACGGCATCCTAGTTCGCATGTTGAAATGTGTATACATTGAGCGGTTGAATTCTATGTTAGTGGGCCTTGTAAACGTCTGAGGAGAATGGAAGAAAACTGGAGTTTACGTTCTAAGAAATTGTGTGTCTCTGTTTTGTTCTTTGAAAATAAATCTTAATGATTACCCAATGCTTTAATAGAATGCGTTTTTGGAAACTATTTCACACTGATCTCCTTTTGTATGTCTTCACAAAGTGCAGTAGCATTTGGCGCATCTGTCAGCCAGTCCAAATAGTCTTCACCAAACTCCTCTGTCAGATGAATCTGTAAAAGGCGAGCCTGCTCAAGGGCTTCTGACAACTGCTGTGTTTGCCTGAGATAGTCAATGAAAAATGACCGATATTTTACAAAAAGGAAACAACCTTTCAGGATTGTAGCTGTGTTCAAGAGAAACAGACAAAACCATTTCACAATTTCGAACTTCCCTTCGCTCGTGTATATCAGCCGCAGAGTATCCGCAAGAGAGAGAAAGATTTGTTCTATTACCCGCACACCATGATTGTCTTCGTCTCCAGTAAACGCTGAATAGCGCAGAGATGCTAAATTTCTCCAACAGAAAAGTGCAGTCCTCTGGGCTTGTGAAAGGTCCTCTTGTCGAAGATAGCGCCGAGTTTGACAGAATGTTTTGTAGATATTTTCTGCGTCAAAATCCTGCAAAACATACTTTATATTTGAGATGAGTTTCTGAATAATGTCATCATAAGCAGGCGAATGGTTAGTTTCACAAAGAGCTTCTAGTTCACAGCAGACTCCATGAGATCTTTGCCCACCAAGTAGAGCGCATAATCGTGGGATAAAACTTGAGCATTTGGTCACATATTTGGAATAAATATTGTAAGGGTTTGGGATGTTGTATGTGTGAGCTTGACACTTCAAAGAGAGAAGACAAAAATGAAGTGATTGCTCAACATCAAAATTACTGTAGAACATAAGCTGTCCTCTGAAATAAAGAATGTCACCAGCTCGCAGGTAGTGTTCAATCTCGCTGTACTTTGTTACGAATTTGGCTGGACTTGTTTGGTGTTCTTTTGAATGGCTTCTCATGACAAGATAATAGCGATTTATTTCAAAGAACGGATGGAGTAGTTCACTAAGCTCTTTTCCCAACCAAGGATGGAAAACAAGCAGGGTGTAAATAAAAATGATTGACAAGTAATCATATACAATTCCTTCATATGTGTCAACAAGTACCTTCGAATTCCTTTCAATCGCAATAACGTCCCTTTCAGCTAAGTGGCCAAGACGGAAATCAATAAAAGTTTTGTTAATGGAACGAACTGTCACCCCAAGCGCCTTTCCTGGTTTTTGTAAAAGCGTCCAGATAGTAGCTTCCTTCAGAGAATAATTCTGAAACTGCCTAAAAATTGTGCAAATTGCGCTCATATCTCTATTAGTTTCCTCAAGAGCATATTCAGCCTTTGAAATATCCATATAAAGCTTCTGCATTTCTTGCAGTAGCTCAATTAACGCCAGGCTTTGTTCTTCTGTTGTCTTGTCAACTTTGCCATTTGGGGCTATAGTATCTGTAGTCTGGTCTAGAATTTGAAGGAAGAGTAACATAACCCAGCAGGTTAAGTTATCATGAATCTGCCTCTCAATAACACCTCTCCGAGGTACAACTCTCCTTATTTGGCGTATCTTCTCTAGCTCATCCCTCATTCCATTCATGTTGGGCTCTGTGAGCAATCTTGGACACATCTTTGAAGCTTCTCTGAGGTACAATTTCCTCTCTTCTGGTCCTTTATTACGCTCCTTCAGCAGTGCAAGAGCGCAATGCCACAAGAAATCTCGTGAATGATAGAGTCGCCCAAAAGCAATGAAATTGCTTATTGATACTTCCCTGAACTCACTAGCTTCACCTCTTCCAGCAAACAGCCTTGCAATATCGGCACTGTAGGTCAAAAGCATCTCTTCAAGTTTCATTTGACTTAGAGGATAAGCCATATAGAAATTTAACCAATCATGCTTTCTACGATCAAACCACCCAGTGACACTTACAAAGTCAAAAAGACAAGAACAAATTGTAGATTTTACCGTGGAAACGAGCAGAGCCCTGGATTCACCTGGAGTTGTTGCCATAGCAATCTGCTCAAACGCTTTGGTTTCAAGAAGATCTGAAAGAACATTTTTAACATCACCGAGCATCAGTTGATTGGCAGGTAAAGCTGTACACTCTGCAGGAGAAACTGTAGCCTTAACAAGACGGTCCATATTGCTTGAAATAATTTGCCACATGACGTAGCTCTGGAAATTATTGTAGAGAATTTCCGCTGCTAGTTCGGTTTGACCATTTTCGAATTGCGTATTTGGTAATGAAAAGGAAAGTAGTTTGCCAAAGAATAAACGCCTTCGGGACAACATACTCCTTACTCCCTTTAACGTTAGAGCATGGATGCACACCTGAGCTTTTTGCTTCTTCCACGTAATCAAACCTAACTCTTCAAGTGTTTCTCGGCAGTAAACCAGTACCTCCTCACCTTCACGTGAAAACAGCCAGTCAAGTATTCCCTTTAGGCTCCCAAAGAGATCACAAAGTACATCACCAATCGGAACATATGCCCCTGCAAAAGATTGTGTTCCTAAGCTTTTTACTTCTTGCCAAGGAATCCTCTCCCTCATGTATAACGCAATTTTCGCCAATAAAAACAAGGAAAGGGGGCGATTTTCAAGGAAGCTATTCGCGATTTGCAAAATTCCGCTTAAGCCTCGAACATGATGTTTATCTGCAAACTCATTTTCAATTTCTTCCCAGTCAATGAATGAAAGACTTCTGTTCACAGAATCACGAAGGACAGTGTTCCTTTCACGCTTGGAGCTAGTCGCTTGTAGGGAGGAAAAGATACTGACACAAAGTGGTAGGTTACCTAAGACATGTTGCGCTGTTTCGCTGGCCTGAACCAAATCAGATTCGCTCAGTTTCGACCTCGTCTTCCGTTCGATGAGTTCGCTGCTTTCTGACACCGTGAACGGCTGAAGCGGGACCACAAGCACTGTCACAAGATGTCGAAGTAAAA
>JAOWAW010102272.1:0-12161 GCA_028565695.1 Nicola tetela
ATGAAGGAGCAAACAGAAACACAACAGCAAAGGAGTGCAGAAAGAAACACAGATCCAGTCTTTTGGTGCTTTGCTCAACTTAATATGCACAGCCTGACTGAGTCTGTGACAGCAGCCAGGACAACAACATTCCCATGTCATGAACTACTTAGGCAATCAGGAAGACCATCATAACGCTTAAAGTAAAGAGTAAAAACTGCCCCTGCACTGAGGAGCAGCAAGCAAACAGCACTCATTGATCCTTTGTACATATCTTGTGCTCAGACACATGTGGGTTTGAATAAAACCAGTCCATAGTAGTGGAAATAGATGACAATGTAACAAAAAACCACCCTGGTTAGAAACAGAACATTTCATGACACAGAGGAAAAACTCATACACTACACAGAAATAAAAGGACTTACTTGGCTTTCTCCTCATTTCCAAGTCGTGCAAAGCAGTAGCCCATGCCCATACGAACAGCACCTGACAACAAAGAAAAAATCCATGCACCTTAGTTCATCTTCTTCTCCACCTTTCTCTGTGGTGCTGTTAGACACTATTTTTTCTGTCTTTCTTTGTGCTAGTTCCATGCTTTCTTGCTGCCTGTCACCTCAGTTCACTCTCTCTTTGTCTCTTCCTCCCAGTCCCTCTCCCCCTCCCCTCCCGTTCCCTCCCCTTTTTACACATACACATGTGTAAAAAGCAATCAAAATCCAAAACAGACATACAGCCTACCATTTCAGTAGTCTCATACAACACAGAAGAGCTCATACCTGGACAGTTTGGATTGGTCCTTAGTGCCTTCTTGTAAAACGACAGTGCTCCCTTGTAGTCTTTACGATTGAACATGATACAGGCCTTGCCTAGCAAAGAGAGTCAAAGCAAGACATGGCATCTCGATTAGCTCACCACAACAACAAGGATCAATGGGATGTCATTTTACATATCAGTGCATGTACTGCTCATGCCAGAACCATTGTCAAACAGTTGCACCAAAAACACTACTGTTTGACCTTGTCAAGAACTAACCAAGCAACGCAGGGATGTTGTTCCCTTGCTGAACCAAGACAAAGTTGAACTGCGCATCGGCTTGTTCCATTTTGTCTCCTTCAAGCAGACAGAAGTACGCACGGCCAAGAAGATGGTTCTGCAAAGAGAAGGTGAGGGAAAAAGTTTAGGCCTGCGTGCTCTCTAATTTCCACATGCCAAACACAGCAACACCTCTCAGACCAGATGACCTTCCCCCATACCTGATCATACATAATGATCTTGTCTGCCATGGTGTACAGCATGGTTGCCTGCACCAACACACACAAAACAACATCTCAGTATTCTCTACACAGCTAAACAACGAGAAAACAGACTCTCCATTAGGGTGGCTCAACCCAGTTCTGACATCACTGCGGCAGAACCTATAGGGCATCCAAGTTCATGCATAGGCCTTGCCATTGTGACGTTATAACTGGGTTGAGCCACCGTAACAAAGACAGAAGACAAAGATTGTGACAATCCACAAACCAAACAAAGGTCTTTCAATGGAATGTAAACTACTGCAGCCCAACAACTTCTCGTACGTGATGAAGTTTTGGAAAATTTTGTAAACAGCCAGAATTTGCTACATTAAACAGCCTACTAGAATTAATGGACTGGAAAAGCTTAAGGTGAGAACGTGAGCTAAGAGGGGCTTTGTATCACAAGCAAATGGAGAGAGCAGTAATGAGACAGAGAGAGAGAGAGAGAGAGGGGGAGAGAGAGAGAGAGAGAGAGAGAGAGGGAGAGAGAGAAAGAAGGTTTTTACTTGTTGAAAGTGCTCCTTCTTTAAGTCTTTGTTCTTTTCTTTATGCCCTAGTTGGACATAATATGCAGCAAGTGTATCCAAAGCTGTCATCTGGTCCTTCTTGTAGTCCCGATAGTCCAATGCTGCACCTTCACACAGGCACACACACAATCAATATGCTCAAAGAAGCAGCAGCTGGTAAAAAAAAACCCAATGGTGAAAACAATGTCAAAGAAATGGCACAAGCATCGAAGTAATGTTCCTTGAAATGCTGTGAATAGGATTTATACATATTGCCATTGAGATATCGGGAGGTTTAGAGACCAATCTGTAGAACGAAGTCAATTGAATTGCACAAAGTATCTACACCAACTGAGTATGGCTCGCGGAATCAAGAGGCACATCTGCACACAAACTCACAAAAGCTATATGCTACAATAACTTTACCATCTACATAGAGGCAACAGAGATTGTTAACTAGCACGTACTCCAACACAGAAACACATTGCCTATGAAGATTTGGGAAGT
This sequence comes from Nicola tetela, assembly GCA_028565695.1. Classification (NCBI taxonomy): domain Eukaryota; kingdom Metazoa; phylum Porifera; class Calcarea; order Clathrinida; family Clathrinidae; genus Nicola; species Nicola tetela. The sequence goes on from JAOWAW010102272.1 coordinate 2,288, forward strand.
AAACACCACCATCAGTGATTTCTCCTATTTTTTTTTCGTTTACTAGCTCTTGTTACACTTGTTACTGTAATTTCAGAAAATTTTCAGTGTTCCTTTAAGTTGGTATATCTGGTAAGAATCCTCCAGTACCTAATCGAATGATCACCTACAATTACAGTTTTGTACAAGATGAGGATTGCAAACATTGCACATTATACACATTATATAACAATAACCATACATGCCTGTCATTGTCAATGGGACCATCATGTGGGTCAGGGGTGCAGTGGTTAAGGCATAGCCATTCTAAGTCGCAATTGTGGAGTGGCAATGTGAGCTGCCAACTCATGTGACTCATTTTCTGTACTGAAAATAATGATATACTGAAATGCCTTCACAGTGGGATTGCCAAAAATTTAACCCACCAAAATTTTCTGAAATTACAGTACTTGAAAGCCTTTGAAGATGTTTTCGCCACTGCAACCAGTGTTAGAGGAAATTTGAAGGTACACCACAAGGCGCAAACAGCCTTCTTACTTGCACGTGATGCCTCCAAAATACGAACAAAGTCGTGCACCTGGCCATTGCGGTAGTACTGGATCTACCACACACAGACAGACATAAATACAGCAGTCTCAAACACCAAGACTATGCGCACGCACGCACGCACACACACAAACTAAAAGAAAACAAAAATTTGTAGAGCAGATTCATAAAAAAAGCTACTGTCACAGGGATATTGCCGATGTGTAAATAAGTGTGTGTGTGTGTGTGTGTGTGTGTGTGTGTGTGTGTGTGTGTGTGTGTGTGTGTGTGTGTGTGTGTGTGTTTGAGCGCGCTACAGAATGTACTCGACACTACCGGTCACTAAACACGTCACAGGAACTCAGAGAGGCCAACCCTTACACAAGGAGCAAAATTACTTAAATGAACAAAATCGCAATACGAGTGTTCCCAATCCTTGTCTACTATTGTGGTAAGTGAAATATTCTTGTCATGTTTACCAAGAACGGGAGTCTGATGGCGAGTACATGAAAAGCTTAAACCTTAATAATGCAGTTATTTTTATTCAGACCGAGTGAAATTAGGAGGTTCATTTATTGGTTATTGGGGATTGAGAAAGTGGCAAGACAGGATTCGAACACTAATTTTTTGGCTATTAGGGAGAGGTGCAATGGATAGATCGTGGGCATCATGAAACGCAAGTGTGAGAAAAAAACCAAGCCAATACTGACGAAAATGTACTCGCAACTGGAAATGCCCTTGATTGAGGTGGTCGCCATACAACATCCTCAAGGTTGTGCGTGCGTGCAATACCCAGTCACTACGAACGTTTCGCTTACCGCCAAAGTAAGCCAAATATTCAGCTGCGCCTTCTCGTGCTGGAGAATATTCAACACTTCATCCCCCTCTGGTAGCTGGTCCAAGTCGAGCTCAATCACCTGAAGTTTGCCCAGGGCGAGAACTCATGAACTAAACCGTGAACTACAACGAGCTGTTACCAACAATTCGACTAACCTCCTCGGTGTCCTGAAGTGGGATTTCGATGGTTCGTGCAGCCTCTCCTACCTCCATTGCTTCCATTCTCTCTCACCAGTGGGTGACTCCGGTGACGCTCTTGAGCCCAACACCAAACTTCAGCTGGCTTGCAGTTTAACGTTTTGCAAGATTTTGCAGAGTTCACTCCTGCAGCTGCTCGTGGATAAATTACGACGTCGATCGAAGCGCTAGCATTCGCGCTCTATATACGAAGCAACCAAGCAATGGATCGATGAGTTCTCGAACCCATGGATATGATACCTGCGCGCAACTTGCATATATTTCATGCGCGCTGTCAAGCTAAGTGTTGTCATGGTGATCTTGTGCCTAGCAATAACTTTGAATAAATCGATCAACGCTGTTTTGCTTTATAGCGTTTCCTCGTTATGTCGGACACGACCCGGACAGATTCAAAGCAACTAAGATTTATCAACATCGAATACTTATTACTGAAAAGTGGAGTAACACTGTAAGCTAGAGACCATAGACCCAATAGCCTAGAATTTAGTTCCAGATAGACTCTTATGGCATAAAAGGTCCGGGATGAACGTGTTTACTCATAGAGTTCCTGAACAACCTCAACAGGGCGTGTGGGCGATGGTGAGCTTGTCAGGAGTGGAAATCGATCGTCTCTTGGCATTGCAACGTCGAGTTTAAAAAGACAAGCAGAGAGACACCGCCATGTATGGTCCTCCTCGAGCAAGTTCATCGGCTGGCCATCGCTTCTCTTCGGCTGACACAGGAGGCAAGGCACCCGGCCAGGTACGTGCTGATATAGCTTGTTACAAGTGCACTTAGCCGTAAGTTAGCGTGCATATCAAACTTCAGGTGCATGTATTTATCACGCTTTAACATGTTATTACTTCTGGCCGCTGAGAAAACAGGTATATGTGGATGTTCCTATGCCTCTAGTATTCGCTTCCTGCATAGCGGTGACTTGTAAGAGAGCCATCGACTGTCAACAAAGGCTTGTGCACTATGGTATATCATACTTAATATACGACTGTAACATAGCTAATAAGCCAGGGACGGCCTTCAATATAATATTATGTCAAATAAACTCGTCCCCGTCATCAAGGAAAGCATGATCCTGACCGGATTATGACAAGTTGGGTTGGCGTCATGGTCGTTCCAGTCACAAAAATTGTACCGGTCATGCTAGACATCATTGTACTGTATATCACGTGGATTTCCGTATCATGAAATTTTAAACCCCAAGCTTGTCGTTGCTGTAAATCAGACTTTTCTCTTATGACTAGCTGTTTCTGCACTGGAGACCTTGTGCTGGGTTAGAGGTCAGCGTTCGTACCGGAAGACGAATCGAGCCCCAGGATTAGCAGCTCTGCTACTGGGCAATCCTTTTAATATTATTCAATAATAATAAAGCATTGAATATAAAAGTTGTAAAATTAACACTTTAAGGGAATTGGCTACCACCATGCAAAGACAAGATGTGAAACATGATTTAAAAAAAGTTACTCCGAAGTACAGGAGATAGCCCAAGTGATCCTGAAGCAGAGTTAGTGCAACGAGTGCAACTGAGACACACAGAATCAGGTACAATATATTTGTCTGTGTTAAAAGATGGCAAGAATACTTTAACCAATTCTGATGCAGGCGATCCTAAAAACCAACCAAGGCAGTGTATTTGTAGTTTGGTGTTGAATAATTTAAGGTGTCCGAATTCAAATTTTTATGTGTTGTCTCTTTGTTTAGGCATCAGCTGTGCAGTTCTCTCCTGACATTGCTAAGCATTCACCGGATGCATGTCCGCTTAACAGGGTAAGTATGCATTTGATGTGGTCATCATTATTGTCATAAAACAAAAGGGCAGACAGGTGTGTCATCTATGACTCTCACACAGAGCCTGCCTATGCATAGTAAACTCAGGGCTAGAGAATAAGAAAACCGTTGGGGTCTTCCCAGGAGAGATCAATACGAGTATAAGAGACGTACCTGGTGGCTTCTGTTCAAGACAGGCTTATACGACATACAATCTTTTCATTGCCAGGCTTGCCAGATATACTGTACTACAGTCTGATGTGGCGATTGCACGACTGTCGACCAGTGCATGTGTGGTAATCGTGTTCCATGTGTTGCGATTTGAAGCCTGGCTTGTGTACGAGATGAGCTTACATGCATGAAAGATATAGTGTTTTCGGCTTGTGCATGTGGCAGGCTTATACACAAGCTAGGCTTTTGGACGTGACATTACGGTGTGTACACTATTGCAGAGTACACCACTGACTTACCAGTAGATAAAACAATTGGCCACATCTGAAACCAATTGCCAGTTCGTTCCAAACATTATGAAGGTAAATAAACCAGGGGTAGTCATGGGATGTAAATCCGGGTCAGAGGTCAGCATTGAAGCTGGAGAGTGTTCCCCTTAGTATGCAGAGTCTCCGAGCTCTCCTAAACCTAGCTTCAACAAGGTGTCCTTGAGGTTCGTTCCTCAGTTATCTCTGTCCTCTCTGTACTCATTAAGGTAGCTTGTGACAGTTACCGTCATTTTACATACAACTCTAATGGAAAAAGTAATAATTGTCAGAATGTCCTCAAAAATTAGCCACACAGTTGCCTTGGGATCCTAAGCCTAAATTTGCAAAAAATTGGGGTCACCGACCTCGTTTTCCCAGGAACTTCAGTTGTAGTTCCCATTTACATACATACTTTATGATGGAAATCTTTGAACTTTGATGACCTGCATCATGAAAACGAGCTCGATGACTCCCAATTTTTTTGCGTAAGTGGATCAGTTGTCCTAAGAAAAGCTTGTAAATCAAATCTGAGCAAAATTTGACAATAATGAAAATTTCTTGCTATCTGTCATGTACTACCTTAAGCCATCTCTGGGATCTCGTGATCTGCACATTTCAGATCCCAACCGCTGCCACCAAATGTGAGATTGATTCTCACATGTCACGGGACTGTAACTGTGATGTTGTCTAATCGGTGGCCATGCAGCATCAGGGCACGTGATTTTCAAATATATCACCTAGAGTGGGCAATATAATTTTCTAATGCGCAGCGCATGTTTTTGCCTGCTGTTTTTTTTAGCTGAGCTTACCAGGTACTGGTTGTTCTAACGTTACTGGTTTGGAGGTTTTATCAGCTATGAATATTCTTGGTCTTGTCACCCTGTTTCTAGCACCTTTGTCTTAGCTGTTGCCTTGTTTTTGACATCCCTTTTCAATGATCTTACATGCCATTTCCTATTGATTGATCTGCCCTTATCTTGTGACACGTGACTCTAATTTTTTGTTTCTCCTCGTAACTTCTCTTGAGGAGAGGTTGGCTTTCACCAGCCATGCTCCAAGTTGATTGCATCACAAGAAAAGAGCTTTCTCGTGCCCTTAGTTTTTGGTTATTCGGAGAGCTTGAAGAGTCGTATCTGATCTTGAGAAATTGAAAGGGATTGTAGAGCACTTGCAATCAACAGTTATCTTTTAAGATCCAATGATTCTCTTCACGGTGGGTCATTGTGAGCACTGTCCCTGTTTTAGTCTTGCCATCCCTGATTACTGTACGAAGAAGCAGGTTGGCAATGATTCACAGACTATAACAATGAGACTCTTGCAGAGTTTTGTCTTGTCTAGTTGTTAATACCTTAAAACAAGGAGTACTGCTTGGCAGCTGTATCACAAGGCAAGCTTACTTGGTTTGCAAGAAGTCAGTCATCGATGCTTTGTCGGTCTTTCCTGGCCATTCACTGTTTATTGTGGCATTGCCTTCAGGCGTGCTAATGTAGCTCTTGATGGAAATACATTGAAAAGAGAGGACCAGCTAGCTACGGCCAGCATGACCAGCCACCACTCTTGTTATGACTCAGCATGTTTCTGCGCCAGTGTGATGACAAGCTGTAACCTGTTGTGTGATTATGCTGAGTATTACATATAGTCTACGTCTCACGCTACCTTCCTATCGACAAATGACCGAATATGTTTCGTACATGTGAAAACATGTTTCTTCACCTAAGTTGTCAGGCATTGGTGTGGACATGGTGCATTTTGCAACATTACTCTCTTACTCAGATGAGAGTGTCTATATCTCGTGACTGTGGCCATGGCCTTGTCTGATTACCGCCTATGCGCTATTGGCAGGTGCAATTCTCAAGTATCACGTGTGGTGCGCAATATTACTTTCTAATGCACATTGATTTTGCCCACTCAGTAGAAGTGAAGCTCACCACATGTCACCAAGTACTGGTTGTTCTAACCTCTGGTGCATCTTTGATTATGTGGGGTATGTGTAACACTTTTCAGTCTGATAACAATGCTTTTGGTGCATGTGAGAATATGTTTCTTCACCTGCCTGTTTGGGTGATACTGTGGGCATTGTGCACCTTGGACCTGTGACCTCTGGGCAAAATTTTGTGACATCGCCATTTTAGTGGCTGAGAATCTTTATTTATATAATATTAGTATTGAACCATCCTCAATCTCTTCACACAAGGCTGAGAGGCTAGTCGTTTGTGAAGACACATACTCTTTTCTACAATGGTAAGCAGAGTTTTTTTTTCAATGTGAACTAATACTTTGATTTGGAAAAATTCCTTTGTCCATTGTAGAAGTTGCACACAGCTCTTCCTCCTCGACCAGCAACAAGCCCAGCAGGTCATGTGAGCAGTACAGGTGTGACACAGAAAGCCAAGGTATATCCCGCACGCGTTTATCGAGATTGTAACGTTGTTGCGCAGGATGACATTCACAGAGAGACAGTCAAGAAACAGACTACTGATGCAAGGCTCTGGTAAGTCACTCTTTATCTCCCTCTGCCTCTGCACTTCTTCTCCTAATTTGACATGCCTCTAATCAAATCTGTCAGTCCCTTGTGTAAGTCAAGTGGTTTGGCTCAGCTTTGCTGCGATACTCTCCATGCAACACTACAGGCCCGTGAATTGTTGCTAAATTGTGGGTGTGTTGGACAAATTCTACTCATACACTTCTCTCTGTCTTTCTTTTTTCTTTTCATGCTCTCAATTTCTCCTTTCTTTCTGTTTCTCTTCTCCTAGTCGTCAAGAAAGACATGTATATTAGTGCATGAGTGCTGATGGCTTTTTAAGAACATTCCTGCAATCCTGTTGATTGTCTCTGCATGGGTCTGGTCCTCCAGGGATTCTCGCTGGGGCTTTTTTAATGAATTCGACCAAAAAGTAAGTCCTGTTTTTTTTCTCAAGGTCGTTATTAGAGAGAGAGAGAGACAGGCAGACAGACAGAGAAAGAGATTCAGTTGTGTAAATCTGTCTGGTAAGTGACTTGGTGTCAATGTCTCAATGCAAGCTTCACATTATGTAAAATTTTCAACAAACCTGCAAGAACTCCCCTAGCCAGAGAACAGCTCAGAACTCCAACAAGCATCTTTTCCTGTGCTTCTTAATTTTCCTTTGCAGGGTGTCAGGAGAGAGCAAAAGGCCCTCCCAGCGGAGTGGGCGTTCTTTCAAAAGCCCGCAGCACCGCTAACACGCCAGAGAGAAATTGGCCACGGCCTTCAAAGCCCGCTGAGCAAGAGCATCGCTACCTTGGAGCTGTCTGATCAGCGCCGAAAAAGAAGCACTGACCTTGCCAAACAATACTACTGAAAACTCACGCGTTATTCTCCGGTCTTTTCCCACAATTGACACCACACTCAGAAACAATAAGTTAAAAAAGAAACAATTCGTTTAATTTTTATGCTTCTCCGGGAAATATTACTAGGTTCATTTTTTCACGAAATTTCGTTTTGATTAATTATGACGTTTGCAAAGCAAATGCATGCAACAGTTTAGGTGTCAAGTTGCACTGTCAACATGTTTCTTGATATATGGCTGTGTCAAGGAGTCAAAGTGTTAGTGATATACTGTACAAGGTAAAAACAGATGTGTGGGAATAAGAACGTGAAAAATCGATACATTCTCTTCGAAAGCACAGTAGGCTTAATCATAGAGAGCCTGCCTCCTTTATCAATGCAGCTGGGTCCAACAGCTGCCACTGTCTTTGCAACACTGTTGAAAACTTGCAATGTTGAAATAAGCTAAATCAGTTCAATCAGCTATCGACACATCTTGCTAGCTTCCGGTTTGCTGTTTTTCACGCTGCAAGCAGAGATCATCTTCAGCTTGTTGAAGGTTAAGCTGCGCATCTTCAAAGTCTGGCTGAAGGTCAAGGGCTTTCTTCAAATCATCCACACCTTGCTGATAACGTGCTAAGTACATAACAATACATGTAAAGAGGGATGCAAGTCACATCACCATGCAGTATGTGATTTCACAGAAAAAAAAAAAAACAACAACGTTGGCCTTTAGCCAGCAGGAAACCTGAAGACAGTGCAATGATACAAAAGACCAGCACGTATTTCCGAGTGCTGTATAAGGTCTACACAGCCTTTAAATTCCTTGACTTGAGAAATTCCTTGAAAAACTTGAGAAATTGCTCTCTCTCTGGACTATATATGATGAAAGGCCCTTTGAAATCCTTTGACAAGGTTGTCTTTTTCTATACAAAAGGCAGCTGCGAGAAACTGTGATTTGCGATGCCTGACCCATCAGTCGCTCGCACCGTTTCTCTTCTTATGCGTTCACATGTAGAATCTATTACATATGTCTACTAGTACACACATTAGGCCAGTAGCTTGCTGCTAGATGATAAAATGAAATATCAAGTTCTGTACACTCTACAATGCATCAATGTAAGTTGCTGTCAACTAGCCATCATGTTGACTGTAGGTGACGTGATACTCATTGGCTATGCTTGAGCGATTTGATACACATAATGGAAGCAGCTGCATTCAATGAGTTGATATGCTTGAGTGATTTCATGCAACAACAAAACAAAACATGCAAGCATATTGTGCTATTTGTAGTGGTGGGTATTTTGGTCGATTTGCCACTGTGCCAGTTTTCCACAAAAGTAATAGCTGCCAGATTGCCCTACTAACATACCAACCAGCTGCATAAGGTACAATCCTGCTAAAGCTAAATCTCTGCAAAAAAGACAACACCTCAAGACAGACTTAACGAAAATTATTGCTACTGAAAACATCCATTCTTACAGTATCTGTCTAACATGAGCCACACGCAACAAAGCCAGAGGGCGCTGTTGTGAACATTCATTCATCAAACTGATGTGGAAGATGATTGCTCTTACAAGAGACATGCTTGCTTCACCCTCATCATTTGGATTTTCCCTTGAACCGGCCCTATATAAGAAGATCTAGTACTGGCCAAAGGTAAGTCCCATGCAAATAAGCATTGCTCAGGAAACCTCATGTTAACAATATGTAACTTCCAGACAGTTCACTGGTGTGTTACCTATGCACCTATAGTTCTTCACTTCACATGTGTCATCAGGGCCCGTGCAGATTTCCTGCTGCAGCGAGCCACAAAAAGCAACAGCAACTTGGCCAGGGGATTTCAGCCAATTCAGCAGCTTTCAGTTTTGGTTAGTTCGGTGGAAAGATAACTCTGTGATTACAACTTGGACAAGAATGTTACTATCAACCCCAATCAATCCCAACTGACAGCATCTGAATAGGGTTCCTGCTGTATGTGGTATTATGTGCCAAAGTTTCCATCACCCAACAATCTGAAGGTCTCCCAACCACCTCACCAAGTTGCTCTGATTTTCTGATGCATTGAACATGGATTTGCTTCAATGTTTGATGTGAGATTACAGCGATGCCTCCATTGCTGCATGCTAAAAGTCTGAGATACATTATGCATACAGTCTATACATACAGTGTAACAGTGATTGCACTGCTGCATGGTGAGAGCAGCTGCAGCGCCCAAACAGTTTATCCCCAGTGTGTCTGAGCCCTTGGCAAGGCTAGAGTCAGTTTCAGAAAGACCATTCAAGCTGGGAGACTCATAGCCAATCATTTTCTCACTTTTCACTGGCCGGATCTGGTCGAGTGGTTAAGGGTGGCCTCAAATGGGCTGTTACAACCATTTTTGAGTTATTGGCAAACACCTCTTCCCTCAAACCATCTCTATTAGGTGGCATGGTCAGATGTTAAAAATATTGCCTGACTGTTGGTTTTCTTGCATGTCTAGTGGTTTGCAACATGCCTGCACAAAGCCACTTGTAGCCTTCAACCTTTAGCGCACACAGAATTCTGACACTTTTATAAGTTCTTTAAATGAGAAATCAGGCGGCTTGCCTTTTGGGCTGGGGTTTTGGCTAGGCAGAAACCAATGATTTTACGTTGGGGTTGCGTCGAAGCCGCAAATTTGTATCCTCCGTCTGCATGGTGGGGCATTTACAATGCTCATTGCTCAAAACTACAACTCCTCATGCCTCTAAAGCTCTAGTTTGGGCCAGGGCAGTCTTACACTCTTCCAATTTTGCACACGCCTAGCCACATACATGGACTACAAAAC
>JAOWAW010102283.1:0-15168 GCA_028565695.1 Nicola tetela
AATAATAATAATAATAATAATAATAATAATAATAATAATAATAATAATAATAACTGTTTCTTATTCCTGGGACTACAATCACACTGACTAGGACTTACTTCGTAAGACGCTAGCCGATATCGACTGGTCTCCCGTTCTGTCCTTTGACGAAGTTAAAACTACACTAAGCGCGTGAACACAGATATTCTTTCTTATAGTGCATGCTTATGAACCCAGGAGACGTGTTTGTCAAGGAAGTGGTAAACCCTGGTACACCAATTTTCTTCGTCGTTTAGCTCACCGTCGGGACCGTCTCTTTAAACGTAGTCTTGGCCTTGTCGAATCCCGTCCAACTGTGAAGGCTTTCCACCAAGTTCACAACTGGTACGTTAACAGGGAGCTTCGTTATGCAGAACGAGCTTACTATCGTCGTGCAACTGAGCGTCTTTCCGATAAGGAATTGTCTTGTCGCCCTCACCACTAGTGGAATCAAGGGAAGTCTCTCTGCGGCCTGAAAGCTCTTGACGGTATTCCTGTGCTCATTGATTACGGCAAACTACACACAACACCTGAGGAGAAGGCTGAAGCCCTTAACATGAGTTTTGCCAAGCAATGCAGTGCCCCTGCCTGCGGAAGTTTTCCGGAAATCCTTCCTTTATCAAAGCAGCCATTTAAGTTCGGCGAGATCACTCCATTGAAGGTTGTAAAGCATTAATTTAGTAAATTAAATATAAAATTTAAATAATATAATTATTTTTCCAAGAAACACATGGAATAACGAATTGGACGTACTAGACATGCTTTAATTGGTTTTCTAGCCATTCATCCTCAGAAGCATACATGGGAGAAATACTAACTAACAACACACAAAATCCAAGATATATATGACACTGTAAATGTCTAGTTGATGCTACGTCGCACCTCGAGGGTGCGAAAATAACTGCAACTTTAGGACAAAGGATATTCGCTTATACAAGGCTGGTTCTCACACGTGAATAGAGACTGCTTCTGGCACATTTACATGATGTACAGAGCATCCACGCGCTAGAATGGAAAATGTGTAAGCAAAAATCCTTCGTCCTAAAATTGCAGTTATTTTCGCACCCTCGAGGTGCGACGTAGCATCAACTAGCACCAACTAGAGATTTACAGTGTGTATATATATATATCGGTTTTGTGTGTCGTTAGTTACTACTTCTACCGTGTATACTTCTGAGGGTGAATGGGTAGAAACCGTTTAAAGCATGTCCAATACGTCCAATTCGTTATTGAACCGTGTTTCTTGGTTTAATAGGATTTTTGTCTCATCGTCATTTGTTTAATAAAATTATTTATTTATTTGAAAAGAGCTCTTGGAGATAGACAAAACAATACTGCAATAAATTTACACTGAGGGACACTCATTTGCAAGTTCTGAACATGTTTTTTGTCCTTCTCTTCAGAGAACATACAGGACAATTCGTGGCAACAACGCAGTACAAGGGTATTAATATTATACAAGGCGCGACAACAAGAAAGGTGAATTTAAATTTAAATTCAAATTCAAATTTAAATTTTAGTACACGTGACAGAACGATAGTAGAGGTGATAAAAACAAATCAAAACAGGAAAACAACCGAAATCAAGGCAGCACTAGCACTAATAACTACAGGAATCTAGAGAGGTTCAGACGTGCGAAATAGGTTAAGAAAAGTAAGGGACTGCTTTTGTGCGCGTAACACCGGCTTTCGCGCGAGGATGTACAAGACCTCTAGCACCTCAAGGCAGCGTTTTGATCTGCCGTAACAAAAGACGCGAAATTATGCGACATCATAGGATCTAGCACAGTCCACGTTCTCGACCAGATGACGCACCACCGCTGACTGATATGACTCTGGGTCGTGCTGTCTTGAGCCGCGCTGAATAGGGGCATATTGTCGCTAAGTCAAAATCCATTTACTGGGCTCCACCGTCAAGCGACGGATGGGGCATCGTCGCGAACTCGAACGCTTTATAGCCGCTAAGCTGAATCTGCGAAAAAGTAGCATTAGTACAAAGGTATCCACACACCAGGCAGTGAAGCGCTCGGAAGAAAACAAATGTTCCGGAAATTGAAAAAACTTCGCTCGAAGAAGGGCTTGAAATGAATTGAAGAGGTGACAAGTCTGAGAGCGACTTCGTGATGAAGACGCTCGACGCCATTTTAAGTTTCCTTGGTGATTGCTCAAGCTCAGCTATGGCGCGTGTGCCGTCGCGGCGCCGGCTTCAGCTGGCCGCGCACTGTGTACACGTATACTGTATGTATTTTGATCTGTCTCGGCCAGTCGCGGGCGGTGCAGATAGATCCTACTGTTGTGGACTCGCTCGGCATCTTTTAAAAATCTCACATTTTGCGGCAGAGATGTCGGCTTCTGACCTTAAACCACCTGAGTAAGGGCGTCCTCCCACCACGTCTAAAACACGCGTTTACAGCAAAGTTGCCTAGTTACGTGACGTATCAGTCACGCGACCTAAAACGCTCGTCAAAAGAAAAAGCAAAACGTTGACGCGAGTCGGGCAGGGAGGGTCAAAACCGGAAACCCAGCAAACGAAGGATCGTCCTAAGCTCTCTCCATGTGCTGTACGGTCGGCGTCGCACTGTCTAGTCGGGAGTTTGTCTTCTCCTGTGCATCTCTACCTTCTCGGTCACCTCTGACGACGTCTGTGTCTCCTTCTTATTGTTTTTGTTGCCAAAATGCCGAAGCAAGTGTGGACGGATGAGGCCGAGAAGTTTCTGATGGAGAACTGGGGCGAAATTTTAAAATCGTTGCAAGGAAAGATGCTGACCAAGCAAGAAAACTTGGACAGCGTTCTTGTAAGGCTTAATGCGAGAAGTTAAGGAGAAATGGAGTTTGGAGTTCTCAGTGGAGCAAGTCGCTATCAAGAACTACAGTAGTGGCGCATTGCGAAGTACTTCCGCGTTCGCGCTCGCCTCACCGGATCCTGACGACGACCAAGATCCTCATTGGTGAGAAGAATAACAAGTCCTGTCTTCCTTTCGTCATCTGAAAGCGTCATTCCACTGAACTACTGTTGTCTGGGACTAAATCAGCAAAGCAGAAAGGCACTAGAGCTGGTTAAACCTTCAACTTCTAAAGCTGACGCAGCAGTATTTAGCGCCATTTTGATTTCCTTGACTACCAGCAAACCGAAAACCAGAAATCGATTCACAATGTGAGTGCGCGGAAAAGAAAACGGGCGTTAAAAGTGTTGCACGTGAGTCACGTCAACGTTATCTTTGATGTGGTGTGAGGACGCCCTAAAGACGGAGAGCTCACAGCAGAAACTTAACTTTTTCTTGTAACAACCATTTCCGTTGATTTTTGGGCGTTAAAGGTAGTGCTCCATGTCTTTGCTCATTCATCCAGGTTTGCTGAATCATCTTTAAGTCTACAGATGCATGCTGCAGCACAACAGTTATCGATATATCATACACCAGTGTATCATCGGCAAGGAGACAAGACGTAGCTGAAATGGATTTAAGGAGATCACAGAAATAGATAACGAACAAAAGAGGACCCAAGACTGAGCCCTGACGCACCCTGCTAGATATGGGGTGTAGGGGCGAACGCTTTTGACCTATTGCTGTACAGATGCTCCTGCCGCGCAGATAGCTGGCAAACCACTGTTGTTGTATATCTTGTACACTAATTGATGCCAGCTTAAGTAGCAGGAAGCCATGGTCGACACGGTCGGAAGCCTTTGCTATATCCACAAAAAGTGCGTGAACATCCTGGCCACAGCCAAGAGTTTCAAGCCCGTCCTCCAAAACACTTAGAAGTGGCCAAACTGTCGAGCGTTGGGGCATGAAACCAAACTGCTGATCCGGCAGACACGCTACCTTCAAGCAATGTTGCAAAAGTTGTTTCCGAAGGAGTGATTCTCAGGCTGTGGAGAGACTTGACAGAAGAGCAATAGGTCTGTATATATGTTGAGCCCGGTAACATAGTCATGCCCCATAACGGACCACAACTTCCTTATTTGGCGGGTAAGACCGGACCCTTGTTTCAATATAAGCAAACAAATTTCAAACATGCAAAGTCAACACAGCGTAATAGAACAAACAGACCCGTTCAGGCAAAGTAACAAAAAGTGCGGGTCATTCTCACTAGTTAGACAAGTATCCTAAATGTCAAATGAAATACAGCTGAGGAATAAAAGCTGAACTCGAAAGCCCGATGAGAGGCCTTTTAGTATACCGATCGTCCCCGGTGGTGACGTTTCGATCGGTTGAACGGCTTAGGACCTCGTCGCCAACCTTCGGGACCCCGGCTGTCTCCACATATTGAGAATCGGTGTTTCTTTTGGTTTCAACCAGACAGCAGACATTTTCACTGTCAATTCTTCGTCTTCGTCCAGCTCTTGATAAAGTCGGAACCACGCAGGGTCGAGGTGAACATGGGCTATTATGTCTACAAACCATTTCTGCTGATATGCTGCTATGCTGGCGGCTCCCGCAAGATTTGAAGGACAAAATCTCAGGCTGGTTTATTTGCTGGTTAGACGTTCCGACGCAATGTTCTAATCTTATCTTTTGTTGATGTTCTGCAGTATTTCTTAGTTTCATGCGGGAGACCAAAATTGCACATTTACTTTTCTGTGTACACCTCATTGGTTGATTCCCAAAGGTTGGTGCTTTGATTAAAACGACAGCTTTGAACGCTTCTTGTCAAAAGCAAATTAAAAACGGCACATTCGAGGTCACCGCCAAAAGAAGGACGCTAAGGCCCGAGGCCTCTCTCTCTACCCGCTTCGTTCTCAGCCCCCCTCCCCCTCCCCATCCACCCACAAACAACAACGGTCCATGCATAGAAGGAGTTACAGCTTCTGCCTTTTCGGTTCACCATATAGCCATGTGTATTTGCCAGCCAGGTTTTTATGCAGACCGCACAGGTGTTTACAGGGCGGCGGACTTCCCGAAGTACGACGTACTGCACATAAAAATGCAATGACATGAATTCTTGAGCGTCGGGATATCACGTAAGGCTTGTGACTAGTACCGCTTCAAATTGTAGGATCGCAATTCTGACAACTGGTTGGGATGTACAGGGTGGTCTATTTCTTTAGTATACTTGAAGATTCACATGAAATTGTCGTTTTCTTGAATATATGTAAACGTCGACGCCTGCGTAACTCGGCCTGATGGAAATCCATAAAATCTGAAAATGTATCCCTGCATGTCCTTTTTGTGCTTCCAGCGTCGGGTTTTGTAATGTAGAGCCTACATGTTTTAATGCGTGCGCTGGCGTAGTCTCTAGTCTGCCTCGCCTCTCGGTCTTAACTAAAGCCTCACTTTTCGTACCATAATTTCATTCCATACACGTCGGTATTAAAGTGACGTTTAAATCAGGTTGTTTAACTCATGGCACAGGCTCGGAAATCCAAAATGGCGGACGCCCCAAAGCGTTTCGCTAGTACGTATACTAGTACTTACTGGTACATGCATAGCACCGCAGACAGCGCGAGCCGCGCTCCATAGGCGCACATACATCGATGTCTGCGTACTAGTAGTCTACAAAGGCTGCAGCGAAATCCCATGCGGGCAGTCTGCAGCCATGCATGGCAGCATGCTTTAGAATATTGTACATGTAGTATTGTGTACAACATGATTGTAGCAAATCACGCGTCAGATGAAGTAGTCATCTCAACAGCGGCAGCGAGACAAGGCTGGGAGAAAGAGGCCCTTGAAGGTAGTACAGAGAAAACACCGAGTACTACCGAGGCTCTCGCACTTCTTATCAAAGCTAACCGAATCGGATGCAAACTCCCTGTAGGCCGCGAGCTTAGGGTTAGCTTCTACTTTGCACTGACTAAATGCGAACTGTTCACCGAAGAGCTTGCGGAGACGCTCCTTTGTTTCATCGGACAATCTACCGCTCGATCCTGAAAGGTCGGTTGTGGTTTTCTTGATCACGGCAGGCGCAAAGCTACAATTTATCCAGACAGCCATGGGCGATGTGAGCAAACTACCAGCAGACTACCGGTACCGACCTCACCTTCTTTGCTCGGGCTACATCCCTTTCTTTGCCGATCGAAGTTGGCGACAATTCTCATATACCAGTACTAGTGTACTGGCATAGCTTCGCGCGCGGCGCGCAGTTGCGGTCGAATACTAGTGATTCCACTTTCTTTTACGTCGCTTAGTAAAAATCACTTAAAGTTAAGGTATCCAGCGGGTGTACGTGAACTTAATGCAATTCTTGCACTGAGTGCGATGAAATTATGAGCTTTTCTTTCCTGACACTTGTTCTTTATTTGTCTTAGTTTCAATGTGTTACTTTGGTTGGAGACCCTCTCGATTAGGGATTAAGTTCCCTATCTGGGGAATCCATAAATAAATAAATAAATAAATAAAATAAAACCGTCAAAAATTGTTTCAACCACATATGCGGAGGTCTAGACTTCTCCGGGGGTAGCATATACCTATGTGACCTTCTTCGGGGGCATTCTGGGATAAGCGATCTCTTGCGCGGATGTGAAGAAAAAGAACATTTGAAAGTGCTGAGGGTGGTACCCAGATGACGTTTTCCTCAATCATCCATGATGTCATCACTGATCGGCAAGGGCAGACAGACCCATAAACTAGATCGAAATTAGGATTTTTCCACCTGATTTTCCTAATTTCTATTGACATCTTCACCTCCGCATTTCCTCTTTTAAATAATCTATTTTTAGAACCAAATGGCGGATTTAAGGTGGTTGTAAATGTAACACAATCTCCAAAACATGTCACTGTCAAGGAATTCTCTCTAAATTTTCTAGTATCGAACAGCTCATTCTGACCGAATGGAAGTGTGACATCATTTGTTTTTCTGAAACCTGGTTAACTTCTTCAACACCTGACAATCTTCTCACAATTCCTACGTTCTCTCTCTACCGCCACGATCGCCCTCATGGAAAATACAGCGGTCTTCTGGTCTATGTCTCGAATACCCTTGCCAACACCAGACGTGACGACTTAGAAAATAAGGACATTGAGTGCATCACCTTCGAACTCACCTCTAGTAAACACAAACAACTTCTCTTCTTCACATACCGTCCCCCCGATTATTCACCCGACCAGTTTTGTCAACGCCTAGCTCCTCTGTTAACTACTGCTGAAAAAGAAACAGTCTTTCTGACTTTACTTGGAAACTGCAACGCTAAGCATTCGTCACGGCAGCCCACCCCTCCCTACAACAGAGCTGGCTAAAAATTCTTCGATCTGTTTTTAAATTTTGGTCTCACGCAATGTGTAAAATACCCAACCCGCTATTCAATCAATGGAAGTACCCGCAGTGTAATTGACCTCTACGCAACAACACGTCCAGGCCTACTGCTGGCGGTAGAAGTGAATGATCCGGTATCCAACCATTGTCTCGTAACTGCTCGTCTCGTTTTCCACAATACGTCGTCCTATCCACCCCGTACTGTCAGGATGGCAGTACCCGACTTCAAGAACACGGACTGGGATCATCTGCTAACAAAATTGATGAGAGCTCCTCTCCTAGCAGCAATTCAAGGGACCAGTGATATCAAAATAGCGCTCACAGTTTGGCACATTTTCACCGAGATACTGCATCGAGGTATACCACTCAGAACAGTAACAGTTCGTCCTAAAAACAAGGCCAATTTATGGATGACAGCAGATCTGTTCCAACAAACTAAGAAAAAACAGAGATTATTTCGCATTGCTAAATTCCGTCAATCGTTGGAGGCCTGGGAAGCTTACCGCCGTTTTCGCAATCGATGTACTTCAGCCTTTCGTTCAGCAAAGTCAGCTTACTTGGCACGTAAACAAGCAGAACTATGCAGCGAAATCGATGACAGTCGTCGTTGGTTGGAGTTCGTTGGTGGTCTCTCGCGAAGCGTCTCTCAAAACTCACAGCACCTCATGCACCAATACCCGACCTGGAATCTCCTGACGGCACACGGGCATCCTCTGCACAAGAGAAAGCTGAACTTCTGGCCCGATATTTTGCGGAGAAATGCACTGCCAAATCCCCATCAGACCTGCCAGGAGCCCCCTTTCCCTAGGCCTTGCCGGATTCTCATCCAGACTTTGACCTCCTACCAATCTCTGAACCAACTGTGCTACGAAAACTCCTCCGTCTTTCTGTGTCGAAAGCAACCGCGAACAAAATTGTCACGAACTGCGTTCTTATGGATTGTGCAGCTGTTATCACCCCTTCTACCACCTACCTTTTCAACCTTTCTGTTCAACCAGCACCTTTCCCTTTGCATGGAAGCAGGCTATTGTCATTCCCCTCTTCAAGAGCCGTGGAAGAGCCAGCGACCTTTCTAATTACCGGCCTATCTCCCTTATCCCGGCTATTGGGAAAGTTCTGGACGATATTCAAGCTTCCCGACTTTTATCGTACATTACTAAGCAGAAACTTGTCTCCATCCATCAGTTTGGCTATTTTTCCAGACGTTCAACAACCACTCAACTAGTGTATTTAATTCATCACAGGTTGCAAGCCCTAGACAACGGTAAGAACGTTACGGCAGTGTTTTTAGACTTTTTGAAGGTGTTTGACCACGTATGGCACTCCGGTCTCCTAAAACTTGCGTACTTAGGGCTTTCTTCATGGAGTTTGTGCTGGATTAAAAGCTACCTATCTGACCGGTCACTCTCCGTCAGAGTGGATCCCACAGTATCTCAACCTTATCCTATTTCTTGTGGAGTCCCGTAGGGCTCCCACCTAGGCCCCATACTATTTGTCATATTCATCAATGACTTGCCGGCCAGTCTGGATATCCCGGCTGAAATTTATGCAGACGATACCCTGCTGCACCAGCGACACCCAAAGCATGCAGGAGGTCCATCGTACCTCGCCCTGCAACGAGCTATCAGTCTTACGGAAGACTGGGCGATTTCGTGGGGCGGTCGCTTTGGCCACGCGAAAACAGAAATTTTATCCACAGACCAGAATGTACTTTTGGACGCTGTATTACCCTCAATAAAGCAACAACCGATTTCCATTGTCTGCAGTCACCGCCATCTAGGACTTCTCATCACTGACACTCTCAAGTGGTCTCAACACGCTAAACAGATAATCCAGAAAGCATCCAAACGAGCAGGACTCCTCAAATTCATCTGTCACAATCTTCCATCGCAAGTTGCTGCCAAGCTGTACACACTCTACGTGCGGCCCCGCATGGAGTACGCTTGCCCTGTTTGGCATGGTTCTCTCCGCGCTGAAGACGCTCTCTCCTTGGAAAGAGTACAAGCCAGCGTAGCCTGCCATTTACTGTGAGCAGACTGGAACACCACCAAAAACCTCACTGTCGCGCCAACTTAACGAGCCAGCTTTATCCTGGCGCCGAGAAATTGCAAGTATGGTTCTCTTTCATCGTGTTTTACGCCTTCGATCGCCTCACCCCGCTACAAGAATGCCTGTTCCCCTATGTTTCAGATGTATCACCGCACAGTCACCGGAAGCCTCTTCAACTTCTTCTCCCAACAGTTCGTAGTACACGCACACTCAATTCTTTCTTTTACCGCTCCTCTATTCTCTGGAACACTTCCTTCCAAAATTCAATCTATAACGTCCACTCATACTTTTAAATCTGCACTAGAAGAGCGCTGGACTCAATTAAAGTTTGATCCACACCTCAATTTTATTACATCACGGCCCTCACCTCTCCCCAGTCCTTGATCCTTCTCCCTACTCTGCCCTTCGAGATTTTTCTTCCTTATTTTTTTTCTACATCCTTACTTCTCTCTTCTTGCCCATTAGTTTCGATTCGAACGGAGACCCTCTCTATCAGGGGCTAGCCCCCTGTTAGGAAATCCTCAAATAATAATAAAGCTCATTTCGGTCCAGTTCATCAAATGAATGTGGGTTTGCTTTGAAAATTTGTGGTTTTCTTATCTTCCTGAAGTCTTGGGGCAAAGTATATGAGCTTATTAGTTAAACCACTTGAGAAGTGGGACACATATATGCCCTGGCTTACGGCACTTGAAGCACAAACTATGTGCAAGCAGTCGCTGCTTCTCGCTCATACAGAGAGGGTCACTTCGTGAACGGTGTATTGCAGCGATTTCGGTCCATGGTCGAGTACTGTCTCACTCCGCGGGTGCAGTTTTCCGTTCAGGTTCTATATTTCCTGCGGCCGTTCTCACTGCATTTATTGCTTCGGATAACGTCATTGCGTGCTTGCGTCGTAATTCCTTCCTACATGCATATATGAAGAATTCGTCAGCCCTGCAATAAAAATTAATAATGTCCCCTTCGCGAGGTCGTCGCCTCCCTGAGAAGACAAACATACGCCTCAAAAAAAAGAGAAATATAACCTTCTAAATCACCGTCTTGTTTCATGCTATCCAATCTCAACCGATTTGCTTCGTCGGCGTGGCGTTCCGCCAAAGCGTCCTTCAGGAAAGCTCTAAATCCCGAACAAGACTTAGGGCGAAGGTCACCAGTCTGCCCTATGCACTTATTTACCATTTGCGCCCGTTCCCTGTCATAAACGACGCGGCAAACCCGGCGGGGGCTTGTTTGTGTGAAACGTTTCGCTTCTCCCATGTAGAAAAGCCACTCCGTAAAGTCTCCAGCTCGGCCAGAGAAAACGAACCAGGTTCCCGGCATTGCATCTTCCGCTGGTCTCCGCAGTCGCACTCACCGTTCCGCCCTAATGACTAACTGACGAAACAGCTTTCCTTAAGAGGCCGGCCGAAACCACTACTACGCCCAACAAGAAAGCAATACCAGCCCAAATATCGTTTTCCTCTCCTACCAGTATAACGACTACTCGAACACCTGAAACACCGGAACACTATTTAAGCCACAACTGAACTGACGACATCGAAGCAGCAAACTAAGTTGTAGTACGATCAAGGTGTTATAGTAAACCAATGTCTCACCTGAAATAAACTATGTAAGTTACTTATCAGCTGCAATACGTAATAAGCTGCTATGATAAACCAACACAATTTAGACAATTGTTCACCCACTGTTAAAGTAAGTCGGTATTGAAGTTGCCTGCGTCTGCATTTAACACTAGTAATAAATCTTGTGTGACTGACTTTGCGAGCCTTCTCCTGATCTGCCGACATGTCGATGCTCTGCACTGGTCGTTTCCGAAATGCAACAATCATTACTGTTGTCCTTGCTGCGAACTGGGCTCTTTGTCACTCATTCGGAGAAAGTCCGAGAAGCATAGAGGCAGTGATAAACTGATCAAGACAGACGCATTTGCAGACATTTGCAGATAGGAGCAGGAGCACTGAACTTAAGGAATTCTGACTTGGACCATGGCTATTATCAAGACCATTGCATAGCGCAAAGAAGGAATAAAGTTTTTCTGAATTTTACAAATGGCTTGATATCACAAAGTTTACTGAAAAACAAATTACACAGGAAAGAACCAAACTTGGTCATTGGGTCAAATCACAAAAAAAACTCCTCATAAAATGGGCAAGTCTGAAAAAACGCGTGCAAAGATAACGACTTTCAAAATATTATGAAATGTTATAATTATACCGCTAGGAAGTCCGTTTTGGATCTCTCTCTCTCTCTCTCTCTCTCTCTCTCTCTCTTTCTCTCTTTCTATCTCTGTTTCTCCCTCTCTGTTTCTGTCTCTCTGATGTTGACATAATTAGATGCCCTTGCCAAATACATGTTCAATTTTATGTCTTGTTAACAACAGAAGAGACCAGCGAATTCAGCCCGAATCGTTGTAGACCAACAACTCAACGTGGTTTCCCAGCCTTATTACCATTATTTGTGATGATGAAACCTGGGCATGATATCGTAGAATGGGGCAAAAGTAAAGCTTAGTTACGAAAAAGCGAAATAAACATTAATCTGTAAACTGGGTTGACGCTGATTTTTCCTCTTTGCACTTTGCATGCGTAGGTCCACCAGGTACTCAAACGTCTTGATCAAACAATAGTAAAATTTTTCTGTTAAAAAAAGACGTCCAGTAACAAATAAAGAAATAACGTTTACACATTACAGTATTCATTTTAAATCTTGTACAGCCATTACAATATTACGACGATATGAAATCATGTCAGAAAGGTGATATTACAGAATTCTAATCACAGTTCTTTTACTGTCATAGAACTGATTGAAGACCACTCAATCGACCGAACGTCGATCCAAACCCTAGTTTGCTCTTTCTCCTGACTTCGTTAGCCACGTAGATTCGTGTTCGAGCCTGAATTGCCTAGGTGTGGCCTTTTGAGGTGGCTGAGCCGTAGACTCGGGATCTACTGGTTCTCTTGCCAAAGTTGCCCACATCGATTCGTTCGCTGGTCTGAACTGGGGTCCCTTAAGCTTGGACAACGGCATGACTTTTTGACTTGGGTTGGCCGTGGATCCGAGCTTGTCGTCAGCCTTGCAGTACCAGTCAACGTCAACCTCCTTCTCGTTTCGCTTCAACTGAAGGTAGATATTTTCTAATGCAGCTCCCGAAGACGGTCTCCAACCAGTTTATGCCGTCGGATAGAAGTGCACACACCATCCTTATGACATGCAGTAGTACAGTGAACTTTCTTGCTGTTGTTCGTGTTGCTCTGTGAAATGAGAACCCGCTCTCACCACATCTCCTCGAGGGCTCCCCTTGAGCACTTGACACGCTTCGTACAGACATGCGTGCTCGCACATCCGGATCCGCGCGTACGATTGTTGTTCAGAGCGCAGCGACCAGGCCGTAAAACAATCTCCCTGAGACAATTCCTTTCTATGATACTACACTTGACATCTTCAGTATGGCGTAGTCGGTTCGGGCACTTTGATGTGTTGGGTTTGCTTAGTTGACAGTCACATGTGCAGTTGAGATCGTCACGGCTTGGTGGCGTCGACAGTGGACGAGCAGAAACCTGACGGGACACACAAATAAAAAACATCAAATTCACTTTCCACGAAATTTTCCAGCACGGTCACCAATGCTACAGATTCAAATATTTAAAGACTACGTTAAATGGAGCGATCGTTGTCCTACCACAGAAGACACAGCAATGCTCAAGACTGGAGCCGCTCACCCTAGCTACATGTATTGGTAAAGGGTTCGACCGCCGTCAATATTTATGCTCTTACACAATATGTATTACCTTAACAAAGGAAGACGCAAGCAGAGTGGAGACAAAAAGGAAAGAGACGCTGGGCCATGTTGTGTGATCTCTTCGACTACGTCAATAAATCAGAAAAGAGTTCTAACACTCTGCCACGGGTGAAGACTGGAGAGGTAGGAAAACTAAGACCTCTACGAAATTGGTTGTGCTTGAACTTGGCCTTGATTTTGCCAGTTTTATAGAAGTTTCTGTGAATAATGTTACAAGAGGGATAAGTCATGGGAAAACTTTCTCCCTTTCTTTAGAGTAAAATTTCGCAAGCATGTGGAGTTTCCACAATACGACAACGTTTGAATTCCCCGTCTTGTGTTAATGCAAGTCTGTGATTAACTGCGCCGTGATAAAACATTGTCATCGTGAGTGTCCTTATTATAAGATTTTGTGCTATAACCGAATGGGAAGTACAGGATTTGCTACATGTACATCTCTGTGTTTTCAGCATTCAGATACAACGGGCGGTTTAAACACACAACCATCGAACGCCTACGTGACTCGGCTTGGTCATGTCTAAAAAGAAGGGCATGTATTTCCGGGGCGTGTACAGCAGCCTGGGGTATCGGAATGCAAAGTACATGCGCCTTGTGAAGCCGTGCGAAGTTTTATGCTCAGGTGCGGGTATCGGTCTAATTCGCGTCACTTGGCTACTCAAAGGTATAACAAATAAGAGCAAGTGATGGCCACGTATGCTGATTACGAATTACAATGGGGCACCACTTCAGTACGAACTGTACCCGGCTAGCCTAAAATAAGTACTTCGATCGGTTCGAGCGTGGGTGAGGACGTTTATTGTGCCGGCAGTTTTACATTTTGTTATTGTGCCTACTTTACCCAGGCCAATGCGTCACTTATAGTTCGCGTATCAACACTTCTGAACTAGTCATATGATTGCTGTTGTGCAGAGCCAATGAAGTATGATTGTTATGGTTATGAATTTTGCCGCTACTCGGGTATAATTGGGAGGCAGACTGCATGGAGGGGACATGTAATGCTGCCTGGGAAAAATACTCGCGAGTCTGTGTTTAACATAACCATAACAGATAGATGGAACGGCAGGTAATTTCTTACACCAACCATTACAGGCGATTGATTGGTTGTAGAAACTGAATGGAGCTAGAGATTGGAGGGATTTTGACAGCTATCTTCAGCGTGTGACCAGTGACGCCATGAGGAAGAGTCCACGGGGCTTCCTTCTGCATGCTTGGAACTTCTCAGATAAATTGTATGCTCTGTGCCTCGAGGATTTCAGAAACCATCTTAGCAACCAATGAAATTAACGAACAAGTCATAGGCCGTTACGCCAAACAGAGAACGTTTTGCCCGGCGTCTCCACGCTATTTACAGTCTTGACTGACCATTGGTAAATAGGGGATTTTGGTTCAGGAAATGCCGCATAGTCGGGTCGGATTGAAACATGTCTTAAAAACTGCCCGTTTCCTCTGAATAGGAATGAGTACAATCCTTGAGTTTATCTCCCTTACCATTCTACTCTGCGGACTGGACCATTGTCGGCATCCAGCTATTGGGTGCCCACCGACCCTATCGACGCATTCCTATGGCACTCCGCGTGACTTACACTTTGTTCTGTTACAATTATTTATCCAGAATGGCCTAGCCGAGAGTTTCAGACTATTATCTCACAGCTTTCATGTAGCGTGTGTCGGCATGGCTCACTGCATTAACGGACACCGACATCCAATAACAGAAATTATCTATTTTCCTTGTGTTTCACGGCACGATTTTTAATATTTTTCATTACGGAACGTCAATGTCTATTGGTTGCTCAACATCGCTGCCTCAGGAACTCTCGGATATAGAGCTGATGATGAGGAAGAAAGTCCAGAGTTTGACGTTCCGACGTAATCTTCTTCCCTGTTTTGTTTGTCCATGTTCCACAGTATTTCTTAGTTTCATGCGTGAAACCGAAACTGCAAATTTACTTCTTTGTGTACGCCTCAATGGTTGTTTCACAAAGGTTGGCGCTTTGATTAAAACAACAGCTTTGAGCGCTTCCTTTCAACAGCAAATTTATTACGGCACAATCAGGGTCGCCGCCAAGAGAAGGACGTTAAGGCCAGATGCCTCTCCCCCTAAACTATTCCTTGCCAGCC
>JAOWAW010102294.1:0-12617 GCA_028565695.1 Nicola tetela
TTCTTCTTCTTCTTCTTCTTCTTCTTCTTCTTCTTCTTCTTCTTCTTCTTCTTCTTCTTCTTCTTCTTCTTCTACTCATAACATATTAGAATATCCGGGTATAAGCCAATAGTACTGCTAGATTTCCGGGGGATAAACTCAGAGTATGCATTCCAGTGTATCCGCGTATGTAAACAAGTGCGCTAGTTTATCTGAGAGGGGAGGGGAATAAAATATCATGCTGTGGTAGTTTATCAGGGAAAGGGGTTAAAATATCATGCCGTGATAGTTTATCCGGGTGGATAAAATATCATGCCGTGATAATTTATCTGTGGGGATAAACTGTCATCTCTGTAGGGGTTTAAAACATCGCGGTGTATTTTAACCGGGAGGTTAAAATATTACGGAATATTTTAACCGGGAGGGGGGAGGGGGATAAACTAGCATGGGAATAAAACTCACGCGACACCGGCATTGTGTGAGAATGCCTACTACTACATCCTGTGCATGAGCAGTCAACGGTGCAGGGCAGGAATTAATGCCTGAACACACCTTCCGGTAGTACAACCTGAGCGACATGAGCAATTAAAGAGAGCAGCTGGGGTGGCGTCCATCCTACCAATAGTTTAATATCTGACCACCATTGATGTGCCATCGATGACTATGTGGAGACTGAATGTCTGGAAAGGCTTCGTCAAGACAACTATTTCAGTTACCAGTTTGGTAATTTATGCACTCAATATGCTTTCGCTGCGCATCAGCCCGACTAGGTGGGAGCTGAGAAGCAGTCTCAGTTTTCAAATAAAAAGCTGACAGCACAAATCATTTCCTAGCACGTTGGTGCACATTTTTAAGCCATATAATGAGCAAACAAACCGCTCACACTCCTTGAACAGCTGGTGGTCAACTCCAAGCCTGCTACCAAGGTTAATCGTAGCTGAACGAGACGCTTCACATGAAGGGATTAGATTGAAGCAGCTTGCCACGACCAACAAGTGTACTAGTAGAGTCACGGCCTGTCATACAATGCATTCCAAGAAGTGCTTCGAATTCACAAACAGGCACAGACAAGGCAGCTGCAATTGTCTTAACAGGAAGGGTGCGTACATGTGCATTCTGTCGAGCTCCAGTTCGAAAGAACAGACTCAGTGAGATGTAGTATCGAGACAAACGCAGTAATTGCAAAGTAGATGTACTAAAACATCGGTGTCAGGGGAGTGGATAGCAATGTCTGGTGAAAAGTAGCAGAGGCAAGAGCAGCATACACGCAGTTCATGTTTGTCTGGCTCTTCTTGTGTTAAAGTCTAGCTTAATTGGGATATCGATATTGGTAAATTTAAAGTAGAGAGACAGGAGAAACTCCATCCAGGAGTAGCTTTTTAGCGGTAAGGGTCCTTTGAATCAAAGGCTTTGATCGCGAAGCCGAAAACTACCCGGTGTTCTACGCGTACTCGATAGGACGCTCGGGACCTTGCAGCGTACGAAACACAGTTGGTTACCTTCGCTAGGTCTTCCACAACAAAAGCCTTCGATCTTCCAGCTTTCAGTTTCAGACTTATTATCTTACATGTGTCGGAAAATACTTTGGCCTTGTCGTCTGCCTCAAGACTTTGTCGGGCACATCCATCTTTCGGTAAAGGGCGACCTCATTAACTCCGCATCAGCCTCAACGCTAAGTGGCTCACGGCCTCTATGCTATTGTTCGTCATGGCCACTATCAGCTGATTCAGGACACTCCAACTATGTCTAGCTATCGGTAAGTTGCTCCTTCTACAAGTAGAGCGAACGAGGCGACAAGCAGAAGGCCTTGGACGAGTGAGATGTGGGCTTCACTTTGTATTGTGGCTTACTCACACGACCGCAACCATGCATGAGCTATCCCAGCCCAAGATGGCGGCCGGCTATTGTAAAATTGGGGGAATTGACAAGGCTTTCAATATATCAGTAGAGAGTAAACGACGCACAGTGGGTAATGCTGTTTAATGTAAACAATACCCGTTGCTTTTAGTTTCCATTTGAAACTCCGGACACTCGACGTTAGCTGGAGACAGGGATTACCTCTTTTTGAAACTAGGTTTCCGGCATCACTAAAGAGGTCCTCCCAGGGCATGGAAGTGGCTGGTGTGCACAGTATTCCTCCTTGCCACTTGTGCAATCTCCGGGTGGACTTGCGAATGGTACTTTCACCATTCTAACGGGTCAGCATCCAGCTCCACGGTGCTCGATTTTCGTAGGTTAGCGTCGCCAGTTTTATATTAGGCCATGCTCTTTTTTTTCGGCATAAAATGCTTTTCGCAGTGCTGATGTTCTTATCAAAAAATGTCTAAAACTGTGCTCTTTTTGCCAAATTGTGCTGAAAAATGCCCTTAATTTTTAATGCAAAAGTGTAGCTCAGCATACAAAAAAGTGGTTTATTTCTCCATCAGATAAAAGTATGAGCAGAGCAGGTATTTATGCACCCACAAGTCATATCAGTACAATTATGGCTTACAGCGGTAATGCGTATAAGCGATTAGAACGGGGCGCTAGATCTGAAGGAAAGAATAGGTTAGAATAGTATCATGTGGAGCTACAGTATATTACAGTGCTGTTTCTTACTTCACGCTTTCTCAGGCAGTTTCAACATTTTCATATGCATGCGCGTCAGATACTGCTGAGGCTGACCGTCTATGCAGCTCTGCTCGCACTGCACTGCCGCATTCGATTACAACATGCACTTCCGGAATTGCATTCACGCAGCACTGTAGTCGGACCGGCCAACCCCGTTTACGTTTGTAATCGAACGGTCTCCGTGCAGTAGTCACGTGAATCTTGTTGATCATGCACATTATCGATTTAAATTTCTGATCGGAATATTATGAATAATTAATCGGGTTAGAAGTAGTGTGAAACAAATTTAAATGACCATAATTACCATGGCCGATAAAGAGAAGTCTCAACAGGACGCAGTTCGACCTCGGGAAACGCTCTCAGTCAGGTTCTTTTACGTTAGGATGTTCTAGGATGTTCTTTGCGTGGCCTGCCCAATGGACGGTGAGGCACATGACCGCTGGCGAGATGTCGTTCTGTTTATTAACATACATGAACTTTTTCTCAAGTGGCGGTCACTATCGACAGCAATCGTTGCCCTCTTCCTGGACGACGATGGCAGGGAACTTTCACTTGCGTCTCTAGCTGTAGAAAACCTACCTCGAGACTTTGTGCCGCGTGTTGTCGGCTATGCTGAAAATATTGTTCCCTTATATACCATTGACGATTTCAAGGAGCATTTTCGCATGACCAGACACGCGTTTGAAGCCGCAGTACGTTATGTAGCCCATGACCATGCCGTGCCTGTCGTTCAGGTCGGAGGACGCCCGCCAGTTCCCGTCGAAAAACAAGTGTCGATCACCCTGCGGTACTACGGCAATCAGTGCTGCATTAAAGATACAGCGGACCGGTTTGGCATCTCGAAATCGACTGTTCACTGTGTTGCAAGGCGTATTGGGGAAGCGCTGCGCCGTCTCGCTCCTACAACAATTTCATGGCCCACAGGCCAACGTGCAGCTGACGTGATGGAAGAGTTCAGAGAAAGAAAGGGAGTGCCTGGTATCATCGGTGCTGTCGACGGATCGCACATCAGGATAAAAATCCCACAAATTGACGAGGGCAGTTACGTTAACCGTAGAAAATACCATTCAGTCATTCTACAAGCCGTGTTGTGACAGTCAACTTCTATTTACAGACTGCGTTGCCGGTTGGCCAGGGAGCGTTCATGACGCGCGGGTTTTTTCAAACTGTGAGCTTTCCCGTCAGGCAAGCAATAACCTTGAGGCAGTCTTTCCTGGCAACAGCTACCTTGTAGCCGATACAGTGTACCCTCTTTTGAAATGGTGCATCGCTCCGTTCAAGAATTCTCCTCATTTGACAGCAGCTCAAAGGAAGTTCAACACCTACATATCCAATGCCAGAAGTGTCATTGAAAATTATTTCGCTCTTTTGAAAGGTCGTTGGCGAAAGTTGAAGTATTTGGACATTGATGACATTGCTGAAATACCTACGATAATTTTGTTCTGCTGTGTGCTCCGTAACATTGCTCTCACGGCTGGTGAGGAGGGGGAAGAATTTTTAGCAGATGGAATGGATCAGGAAGTTGACTTGGTTGATCACGTTCCACCTTTTTGGGCAGGAGTTGAAGCTGTCAATCGCTGCAACACCTTTGTCACTTTAGTTCAAACTTTGCCATGAGCTCTGAGCTTACTGATTAGCACTTGGCTGGCGTGAAGAGCTCAAGTCTGTGATGGTACTTCAGCTTAACATATACTGGTTAGGCTGAAGGAGTAGCCAAGTATATTCAACATACAACACCCAACTGAACGCATAGACTTAATGTACATCATTTGAATATGAAATGAAATGTGTCGAGCGGGTACCATGCCCATGCCTCGACTTGCAACTGAAAGCTGGTTTAGATGTAATCTGTGTCTACCCTTTTTATTTATATATGATACCTCTCAGTGAAGTTCCTTTCCGAATTAGACAAACCTATGGATAGAGTCTTAGTGGTGCACAAAAAGAAAAGAACTTGCACATGCATTTAATTTTCTAAGAAAAGTAGGAACCGATTATCTTCAACAAGATTCGCTTGCTGGTGCTTAAGATTCCTTAAATACTATAGCATCGGCATGCCATGGCAACATAAGTATTGCATATCTTACAACGTGAACGTGGCAGTGGCAAACGTTTTGGCACATGCACATTCTTGATAATTGAACACAGCTGAGTCAACTTGCCAAATGGAATGAACACCAAATGGCTGGTCCTGAGAAAATAATAGTATCTCAACAATATCAGGCTTACAGCCTCCCTCATGAAGTAAGCACCCCTTACTTCCTTCTTTCCACATGGCAGTTAGTCTACTAAATGGTTACTAACCCAGCTCCCCAAACATTAATTCATTTTCCTACAGGCTTCTTGAAATTTTGCAAATTGCAAGGCTCAAGTTCATTTGCTACATATACTCCACTGTTTACTTTTGAGAAGTCCCTTCCTTTCTGTACTGAATAAATAAACCTAAGTAAAATAGAAGATACTTAGACCAGTGTGAATGCAGCATGTGGACAAGTGCTAAACTTATCTGAACACATTTTTTCACACAAAATTGTTTTTTGATGGCATGACAGTACAACTGCATGCCAGAACAGCAACATGACAGGATAATGATAGCCTGCAAAACAAAATGATACCACACAGGGTCAGTAAAGACAAACATGACTAAAGCACATTGGCAAACACGGACATGTACCAGGAAATTCTACACCACATTTGCTAGGCAAAAGCATAACTTAGAAGTTTTTAGGAGATTTACATACATAATAGCATTGCTCAGTAAAACCTTGGCTGAGTTGCATCATTGGCCTTCTTACAGTTTTTCCTGTAACAGCTGGAGAAAACTCATTGCTGTTTATTTTTGCTGCACCATCAAGTCTCTGAAAAGCTGCATTTTTTCATGATGTGCACTTTGCATATCCTGCTGTAAATCTTGTATAGCGTTCATTAGTTCACTCCTTTAGTTGTTCGGCTGCCTCTTCTTGGTTTCTTCTACCTTGCGGTTCTACTTGGTCTAGCATTTGATGACACGAGTTTTTCTGCACGGATGTTGACAGGTGCTCCTGCCAAAAGGGCCTCATCTAGATCAGAGGCCACAGAATCCTGATCCCAACTCGCTGAAGGTGATATACTGTAGACATCACTATCCCGACGCTCACTAGTTCCCTCTCCATCTGGAGCCATTCTGTCAGCACCGTGGAGGAGCATTTCGTCAATTGAAGTTCGTCGCTCCCATCAAAGAGTGGAGGACCGTAATCCGACGAAGTCGGTGACGAGCCATTACCGCTGCTGCCAGACACGTGTTTTTCTTTTCCATCATCGCTACTAGTATTACCACTGACTGCTGCTGTAGACGGCTGTCTCGCTTTCTTGAGCGCATCCCGCGATTCACCGGCACACAAAGGATGGGCCGAAGCCTTTCCACCAAGCAAATCATTCAGTTGTTCATAGTACCGACACGTCTTTGGAGCCGCTCCCGTTCTACTATTTGGGTCTTTAACTGCCTTGTAATATTTTTCAAGGTCTTCCGCTTGAATAAGCAATTATCGACAGACAGGTGAATTCCTTGCTCTTCAAGATCAGCCGCCAATTTCTTCAGGATCTTCACCTTCTTGAATTTGGGGTTGTCGAAGTCCTCCAAATACTTCCCAAAAATGTCCGGGAAAGCAAGGGTCTCTGTGTGGCTCCACACAAAAGGTTACGACCGTTCGCACATTTGTGCCTCTTTGCCTTTGGGCACGCCGCTTGAAGTGGTTTCCAATTCCTTTTCCATCGTTAACCAAACGACAAGACGAAGGAGATAGCTCTTTAGTTTAGCAACCCCACATAGCTATGCGAGCTGACCCGCCAAAACCTGTTCCGATCAAATTGTTCCGATCATGACGTCAAAACATCAATTTTTGATCGTTGCGTTCGATCAATTCCAGTTCCGTCAGTTCGAACGATTCGATCTAGCGAGCAGAACCGCTCGAGCGCGATTCTCGCAATCTCAGGACTTGATCGAATGCCCAGAACTGTGTAATCGAACGGTCATCCCAACAGTTCGAGCAATCCGGAACCGGCAAAATGTGTGTAATCGAACGTGCCCCCGGAGGAAGAGCGTTGAAATCTGATAACTCTGATACTACCGCCCGATTGAACTTTCGGATGTACATGTACATGTATTGCATATCGATGATCGCTTTCTTTTTGCGTCTGTATCGAAATGTATGTACATGTACATGTACATATATATCAAAAATTATGGATATGAATATATCGTTACAGCGCAAGCTACCGGACTACTGCATGTCCGTATGTCCGTATGTCAGGCACGAGCATGTGCGCACAACTCTGCTCCCAGCCTCCGAGTATGTGCAGGTGCTGTGTTCTGGAAGGCTGGCAGGATACTGACGGTATAAAATGGCGCGGGCAGCTGGCGCGGATGGCGCGGTTACGGCGCAATTACGGAGATCTACGTATACTGGGCTGAAGTTGAAAATCGCAGAGGCGGGAAGTAATATATTAGTAAGCTCAAGTAGGGAAATCGCCCAAGTAGAGAAAATCGCCGAGGTTGGCACATTCATCTCATTTAAGAAGTACCATGGAAGCTGTCTGGCGATGTTTTCTCCACTATGGACGTCGACCATCAAGCAGATTGCTTGATTGCGCTGTACAATACAAATCCCAGATGCGACTTCGCTCCCCGTACCCGTAGCAGGGCCTCTGGCGAGTTGTGTGGTATCAATGAAAACGTTTGAACCTCGAGACCTTCGATGCATGGCACATGTGGCCCTGTTCGAACAAGTGCTGCTCCAACAAGCTAATTGCCAGCTGCTGGTGTAGTGCATCGAAAGCATCCTGCGCTCCGCGTTGCGCATGCGGGAGCGTTCACTTGTACGTCCCTTGTAGAGCAGGCACTCGTATGGCTTTCTGGCGCTGCCATGCAGTGCGGTAAATTTTGTGTCTAGCAACAACTTCTGCTCTCGTCAACGCCACATCGCTCTCTTCGCCATGCAAACCGGGCCTAATGCTCAGGAGCAGACTTAGATTGGAAGACTACAACTGACGCGGAGTGATGTCGTGGCGACGTCGACTAGAGCAACTTGCTCAGGGGAACGACAACGGACTGCCGAACATTGAAATCGATGAAAGCGTGGTCATTGAGGATGTTCGTATTCTCTTTGACGAGCAACTTGGACACGGTGCGTACGGTGTCGTTTATGAGGGCGATTGGTGTGGAACTCCGGTGGCCGTGAAAAGAGTTCACTGTGCTTTAGTCGATGATCAGGTAAGCATGGAGCAACGAACTGCTTTTCTGGAGAGCTTCTGCCGAGAGTGGCGAATGTTTGGTGATCTTCGCCACCCGTTCATCGTTCAGTTTCTTGGAGTGTTTGAGCCACGAAGCCGATCGCCGAGTCTCGTCATGGAGTTGATGGATATGACATTGCGGAAACGGTGCCAGCGAGCTCCATACTTGAGTGAAGTTAGCACTGTGCGTTTGTGCGGAGAAGTGCTTTGCGCTCTTGTGTATCTTCATGGCCGAGGCATAGTACATCGCGATTTGACAACGAACAATGTGCTATTGACTCGTGGAGAGGATCCGACGGCGAAAATTAGCGATTTAGGCGTTGCGCGCGCCTTGTTTGGCGATGACCCTCGCCGTCGAGTTCTCTTGAGTCAGACCGGAGGTATGACACGAGGACCGGGTGCAATCCTGTATATGTCACCAGAGTCAATGGACGATTCCGGACGACGGTATGACACGCAGCACGACGTGTTCAGTTTCGGAGTTCTTGCGCTGTCGACGAGCACGCGGCACGAGCCTACGTGCTTCAACCAACCGCAGAAAGTCCCTCTCTGTGACGGCTCAGGAAATACTCGTATTGTTCCGGAAGCGGAGCGGCGCGCTGTCGACCTACGCGATCTCCCACCAACTCACCCGCTGCGTGCAATTATTCTTGAATGTTTGCGTGACTCTCCGTCCGACCGACCGACAGCAAGAGAAATTCTCGCAAAACTCGAGCGTCTTCCGGTGCCCACGGCGACATCTGCTGAGCCTCCGCAAGATGGCAAACAGGTATTTCGTTTTTTTTTTCTCTTCGCGGTCTTTTCCGAGAACGTTTGTTTCACGCCCATCCACGGGTATGTGAACAGTTCATCATCCAGTACCAATGCAAGTGCCACATGAATGGGGCACTTCAGCTGCAGAAACTAGCAGATTTAGTCTTTGGATACTTATGGTATTACTTTCATTTGGGGCAAAGTCTCCTTTGGTGTTATTTGTCATACCATTTTGCAGATTTCAGCTTGATATATGCGTAATAGTTCATAGGATTGGCAAATGACAGACGTAGGAAAGCATCTTCTCTGGTCAAGCTTCCCATGTACATGTAGATACTTTCTCCTTTTTGTAGTGGCTGGTGACGATTTTACATTAAAGCAATGCTTAGTTTAGGTTTGTGGTACCCCCATCCCCCTTCAATCTCTGTTTTCAACACTGCTAGAACCTAATTAGGCTTGCACATTGGGAGGGATTGGTTGTAAAACCACAGCAAGCAAACAGAGGCAAAACTGCTGCATTCCACTGGGAGGTGGTATTAGTCAAAATTAAAGGCAAATGGCTCAAATTTTGTATTTGCTTTAACTTTGCCTTTCATATGGACATAAAGAATTGGTCATTTTTTTCTTTTTGTCTTGGTCCTTTATGCATAACATTACAAGAAAATTTTAAATAGACAAAAAATTCAGAAAAAAGTATTCTGGTCCACTTATTTCCAAGCAAAATCTTGCTTACATTATGTAGACTAAATGCATTGCAAGTGTGAAGGCTCTGCACCCTCCAGAACAAGATATTGCGGAGTGCAGTTTCCAAAACCATGCTTACAACGAAACAGAATTTTAAATTCTCACTCATGTAGCCACAAAGGTAGCGTGTTTTCCACTGAATAAGAAAGATTTCAGAAATTTTACGAAGTCTTTTGCATTGAAAGGTGCAAAATCCACAATTGGTCCGCAAAAGAGGGAATGCCACCCTTTATTATGGCCGCGGGCTGCTGAAGTCGTAAAATATTTGGCCAAAGGGAGACATGTAGTTTTCCCTTCGTTCAGCTGATATTGCAAGGATAATAATCCACTGATATTTGGGTGTAAAATGTGGTGGTGGTTCTTCTTCTGTGTTAGGACGTGCAAGCTGAGTTGGACAGAGTCCGTTGGGAGCTAATGGCATCCGAGCATAGGTCATGTGACTTGGCTGACCATGAGTGTACTGCACAGGAGGATGTTCGGCGACTTCTACACCAACTCATGATCACACAGCAGGCACAGCCGCAGCAGGAGAATGCACGACTTCTACAGCAACTCACAACAACACAACAACAGCTGGGAATGACAAGAGAACGACTGGCTGAGGCCAATGAACGAGCAGATGGGGCGGTACAACGAGCAAAAACAGCAGAACAAGAATGCGCAGAGTTACAACGACTCCTCAATGAACTGCTGTCCCAGCAAGAGCGATATGTGACAACTGCCACACCTGCAACTGCATCAGTAAGACCATCAGTTGAAGCAGCTGCCACACCAGTAATGGTAATTGTAACAAATGAAGTGCTTTTGGTAACACGTGACTCAGTTGTAGGTAGCTCTATGCCATGGGATACCACACCTTGAACTAGGCTAGACACACACTGTGTACTTGTCACTATCTGACATGCTGAATTTGAGTATATGTAATCATGGTGTAGCGGTGATGAAAATGGACGTATTGCAGTAGGAGCATTGATGACTGATGCCTGTGGTTAAAAAGGGTAAGAGATTATGATTCATGGTTCTTTCTACGAGGGCAGCTGTACATGCAGGACTTCTCTTGCGTATGCTGGATTGTCCAGTGTTTGAAGTAATCTTCGAGAATTTGGTAGGAAAAGTACAAAATGAGAAAAGAAGTCGTGGTTGGGCTGATCATTGCATTTTAATGATAAGGATAAGGTTATGCTTTTCAGTTCAGTCCAACAGTGGTTTTGTTTTAAACTGCAGGTGAGTGTCTGTCCACTGAGCTCTTATCACTGGAGATTTCTACCAGATATTCCTGGTGATGGCAAGCTATCACATCACGCTGTACACTTTGGTGAGTGGATTGTTCTGGTGGGTGGTCAGGACAAACACTCCAGGCCATGCAATCGCGTCTATGCATATAACCGCACAACTGAACATTGGTGTGAATGGCCCAGAACACCATACCCGACTTGCAGTTCAGCCAGTGATGGCTGCCATCTCTATGCACTGGGTAGCCGAGATCAATCCTCATCCTTTTACCGCCTGAGTGATGACAAAATGCGATGGCTGAGAATGCCTGAGATGCCACATGATGTCGTCTTTGGAAGAGGAGCAGCCTTTCACAATCACAGATTATTTGTGTGTTGTGGTGATGATGCTCATCCGGGACGTCTTCAGGTGTATGATTTCTCCCAGCAGCATTGGTCAGTTTTCTCTGAGCATTGCTCTACAGCTATGCCCTGTTACAAGTACGTCCTTGTTCCATGGGGCCGATATCTTGTCGCCAATGACATGAGCTATTATAATGTGGAATCTGATCAATGGCACATTCTACCACGCCGAAGATCTGGCAAGGTTGCATACTCGCTAGCAGTCATCAATGATCAGCTAATTGCACTTGGTATGCACCCAGTCAGTTGGGATGATGCAGAACCGGTTGATGTTCTGAAGAGTGTACACTCCAACTGGTCGTCGCTACAAATACAACCATCACAGCGGCTACGGCGTGCAGCGGCATGTAATGCAAACAATATACTGTATGTAACAGGTGGCAAAGACACTGAGAACAGCTTTCTATGTTTCTCCTAGTGTTACAGCACTTCATAATAGATGAAAATTACTTCACACTTTTCCAATTAAACACATCATAGCAGTCCAAACAGAAACAGCTCAAACATGTGATTGTGTCTTTTACAGAACCAGGAACTTGTGCAGTGTTTCACAGAACACACATTAATAAGTTCAGCGCTGTAATACGTATACTCTCACTAGTGAGAACCAGAAGGATACTTACAGGGTTTTCAACGAATCCAAATGTGTTGGAGGACCATCTAAACTCCTGACATCATAGTAACCTGGTAGTGATAGGGCATTTACTGTTAGAGACACTGTAACAGCAAACACTTCTTATCTGAACAGAACTGCAGAGGCACGTATACATGCTGTGTTTAACGTTTTAATCTGCCATACACTCGGGCTCTTCATCTCGGTTTTCTACTCCAGCATGGCTCATCATATCACCATCTGGTTATGTTATAGGTATACTACAAAGAAGGCATCTTTCAGTCTCGCAAATCGTGCACCTCCTGGGGCTACATTCCTCTGCTGCATGGCTGCATGCACAGACCTTTCAAATAGCTGGGACTCCATGCTATTCCGATCACCCAGATCCTCTTCTTCTAAACCCAATCACCACATGTGGCTGGAGCCAGCATAAGCACACCATTCATACGAGGCCCAGAGCTAGAGCTATAATTAGAGGTGATCCTAATGAACGCTCACACTGCAGTCAGCGATTAATAGCTTGTGATTGATGTCCATGGGCATTCCTTGCACGACAGGGACAAGCTCTCAGGATACTACCAGGTACCATGATGTACGTACATATGCGTGAATACTTTTTATTCCAGTCTATTTTAGTCGCAAGTACAAAAACGTTTTCACATGATTGCCACCTGTGAATGGACTGAAGAACTGAACTTGCACAACGGACAATTTGAAAGAATGCACGGCAATGCAAGCGTGCATGTCTGGTATGTAAACCGCAAAACAGGGTTTGCACGATGAAGGTCCTTCATTCATGGCTGTTTGCCACCATTGTACAACTCAATATGAGACCTTAATTGTATAGTTTTGTAGAAGAAACCCAGTTCCCCAAGACACGCCGGTGAAGTAGGTGTAATGATTGAAACATTAATAACGTTTCGGTCTACTACGCCAATCGTCAGTTTACAGACGATAAGAAGCTTACAATACGGATGTGTTTTGTGCCATACGTGACCAGCCCGTCAGTAGCGAGG
>JAOWAW010102305.1:0-15166 GCA_028565695.1 Nicola tetela
CTAAGGTCATAGTAATGCGTATACACCTATTAATAGTATTATATTCATAATACACCAGTATGGAAATGAAAATTGCCATGCAGCCAAAGCTCCGTATTGAGGTATATTGAACTGTCGGATCATTGGCCCGAACTTCCTTACGCAAGACCATATCCGCGGTCGGCATCTATTCCCTCTTCATTAACGTCATCCCTCAGTATAGAGTTTTTAGTTATAATTCTAAGCGAAGACAGCTGGAGACCACTTGTGTATTGAGGATAGCTGGTCGCCAATTGTAAAAGAGATACTGATCGATCCAGTCACCAAACTAGAGTGGGATAACAAATGGCTCAGTGTTGGTTCGGTGCCTAGCAATCATTTCCTGACTCCCAATCTTACTTGAAATACCGTCAAAGATGCTACAAACACACTCTTTGCCAGTACCCCAGTTATAGAGGACAGCTCTAGAGCAATCGAAGTGATTTGAAGTATGAGCGGGCTTATGGTGTAGTGAAATTAAAGGCACTCACCGTGAGTTGCCAAGTCCAAAGTTCTAGATCTTTTGTTTGCCTTTGATCGGACTGAAACGCTTCACTTACTTCACACGCTGCTCGCTACGGAATGGGATTCTCGGCTCGCGGATCCACCTGCGCATGATTTCCCCATCAGTTGGACGAATAGCTCCCTAAATATGTTTACATCTGGCTATGACGGTCAGTAGCTCCCTCAGGGAACAATTTAAGGATAACCAGCGAAATCTTCTACGAGCCAGAACACAAATTCTTCTGCAACATTTCGGTTGCAACTGTGGGAACCTTCGTCAGGCAAATACAGGCTTGGAGCACTACGCTTGGAGCACAGCGCTTCCTTCGAATTTATGTCAACTCACGCGACTTCAAACTTAAGGGTTTTTATGTGGTGTTGCCATTGTTCTTTCCATCAAGTTCAACCACACCGGGCTAAGCTCCCCTCCTTTGTCTTTGTTGATCGATGTCTTCCTCATACCAATGAGCAAAGCTCCTTTAACCTTCCGCGAATGCCATCTCTGTTCAAGGCACACGACATCAGCTGTCTCCCAGCCAATGCTGTGCCCGTTAACGACGACGTGCTGAGCCACTGCATGAGGACAGGTCAAACCTACCTCCGGGCTTTGCATGCCCTCGGTACTCTCTCAAACGGTCTTCATGGATATTGATCGCAGCGTCTCACCAATATACAATGTAGTATCATCATAGTCATTGCACTTCACCTCGTAAACCATACCATTCTTCTCGTCCTTGGTAACACTGTCTTTGATCCATTTGCGTACACGCCATTGCCACGGCTCTGCCTTGCTGACCACGCGAATGCCCATCGGCTTCAACACCTGCCCAATCTGCTCACTCACGCCACGAACATAGGGAACCACCGGAGTTTGCAAATTTCGCGCTTCCTCCTGCGCAGTTAACGCTTCATCATCTTTATCCTTCCGTTCCAACCTTCAGCCACAGATGCCCTTGGGTAACCGTTCTCTTCTAACACGGCATAGACGCGCTCTCTCTCCCCTTACCTGCCCTCACTGCCGTCTCTGGCGTAGTGTGACTGGGCCCTGTGTAACAGGGTGACGATGACTGCCCTCTTTTGCGCTTACTGGGTCATCCTGAATCATCCCTGCAAACGTTAACATCAAGAAAAGGCTGTTTGCCTTCAAACTCTTCTTCCGTTGTGAAGGGGATATTTTCATCCTGTTCATGTAGATACTGCAACAACTTGGCAGCGTTTTGCCACTTGCTCAGTGCTGAAACAGAGCGGACAAATATCGTCATACTGTCAATACAAAGACAACGTAGCAATAGCTTGCGATGAAAACTCGAAGCCATCGGGCCTTCAAGGGTGCAACACTGCGAGAGTAGAGAGTCTGGCATAGTCAAGTGTATGTAAACAATCAACGCATTCTTTGTCAAAGGTCGCACCACTTTATCGGTTGAGCAACAGAAGCTCGATCGATCACAAAAGTCTTTCAGAAGACAGTAACCTCCTGAGGAATGTAGTACTAATACAAGGGCAAGCAGGAATCGGCAAGAGCTTTCTAGCAACGAAAACTGTTACCTCCGTCAGAGGTACCTCTCCGAGAGAAGAATGGCTTTGTTTCTCCACTGGAATAAGACCTCTCGATTATCAGTTGCAGCTCAGTTAACAGTCCACTATTGCCGTAGCGAAAATTGGAAAAACATGTGAGACTGCCGAATGGTCACCACGAAGGCCATAGTCAAGGCGAATATGAACTGGCGGCTAATTCTTCTGGGCGACCCAGAGCCTAGCCGACTGAAAATTCGCAACAGGATCGTAGTCACTTTCTAGCGTCTCGCGCAGTGGATATCGGATCTTTTCGGAAGAAAGTACTAGTCAAACAGCGCGCCGTGAAGCGAGGATTTTTAAACTGGCGGATCGGTGATTTTCGTTCGGCTAGGCGCCAGGTCGCCGCATGTTCGAGTCCGATGTGCACTCCAGCCGGCGAAAAGACAGTCATTGGTTTAAGAAGTTTTTCAAGTTGCCATTGTCTTAATTTTTCGTAGTCTCTCCCCACCCGTCAGTCGATTTGGAAGTTATTCGTCGTGCCAGGATGATTGTTATACGCTTCACCAGTTCGCTTTGAGTCGGAAGCACGTAAATGAGTCCTCGCCGGGGTTGTTATAATCATGCAACAGACTGCAAATGGATCTGGTGCTTAGCCATTGACATGGAAATTGAAGTTTTGCTTTGGCATGGAAATTGAAGTTTTGCTAACGGCGGTAGAGGGTTAGTATGGCTCGATACCAATCCCCTGGCAGTCTCCTGGCAATCCCCTGGTGACCCACACGGTTTGGAACGCGTCGGACAGGACGAACGAATAGATTCAAACTCTCACCCCCAAGCACTGCAGCTGCTCGAAATCGTTGCATTACGTCCAAGCCAACTGAGTAAGTTTATACCAACACACGCTGCACATATCCGAGTACAAAAGCACGCAAAGGCGATAAGCCTAAACTATGATTCGCCATGAACGCTTTATATTCCTGTCAAACATTTTCCTGCGACATCTGCGACCAGAGAAAAATTTCCTCTTGTAATTGAACACTTTGCATATACACCTATCTGAGTGCAGGCAGGCATGAACATCATTGCGTCTTGATGTACTATGGGCCTGTATCCGTGTGTTTCAATTTAAAAACTGATGTGAAGGAATTAAGCACTTCATGCGTGAGTGCCGAACTTGAACATCCGTCGGAACTCACCAACAAGACGTCGAGCGTACGTTTCCAATCGGTCGCTGGCACTTCACGGTATGCACAACAGACACGATTGTACCATCTGTTAGTACCCGGCTGGGCGCGCTGTAGTGGATCGCGCCTCTTTATAACCCTCTGCTATAGGAGGAAAGTCAAATTGTCGGCAGGCACTTGACAGTCAGAATAAAACAAGGTGATAAACTCAACCAACATTTTTTCCTATTAACTATCTACTCGCCAGGTATCAAAAATGGCTTTAAATGAGCAACAGGACACTGGATTCCCGTCTTGCTAAAATAATCGACTGGGCTGACAATCCGGCTTATAAGATTGTGGAGCTCGGTGTTGGCCAACTGCAGAAAGTCAGTCCGTCTCTCGCGCCTCTTTCTGATGCCACTCCTGAGGCGAACAACCATGAGTCCTCAATGTTAGGTTGTCAGAGTTCAACGGCTGTCTACAAGAAAGCGAAGACGACATCGGTCACTCTTTCTGACAAAGGAAAGAGCACAGGCAGGTCAGCTTTGAATCACTCCTTTGCGTTTAAGAGCGCTCTTGACTATTCTTGCAGTTGTATCGTTGCTTATGATACTGATCGTTCTGAAATGCCTCAGTACTACCTGCACGTGCACATACAAACCGGTACCCGGCCCAGAAGTGACGGTGAGTGCAGAGTGTGAGTGCAGTTGTGTGCTAACATCCGACACAGTTAGCAGTTCGTTTCCTGATTCACTGAATTTCAACTGTTCACCCGGAGAGGCGTAACGCCCGCGTTTACGAGAAACATCTTGAACGGCTTTCGGACGTGTGGACTGCACTGAACAAATCACTGAATGACCGCTTGACAACGTGCACTACAGGCAATTACGAACTTTCGGAAAGAGTGTCTAGTCTTTCTACGAGCTGGACGAAGTCCATGGAGTTTGAGGAAATACTTCAAAGTAGCTTACAAGCAAATGTGAGCCCAGACCCAATAAAGCCTGAAGTGCAGCTGTCTGTGTTGTGAATATCATCGATTGTGTCTATTTAGGCTTTGATGTCATCACGCCTTTCGAAAGAACTTCAGAA
Organism: Nicola tetela; assembly: GCA_028565695.1. Lineage (NCBI taxonomy): Eukaryota > Metazoa > Porifera > Calcarea > Clathrinida > Clathrinidae > Nicola > Nicola tetela. Next base: position 4,293 of record JAOWAW010102305.1, read on the forward strand.
AAGCAGCTCTCAAGAAATGTCGAATAGCATGACTCAGCTTTCCAAGGATATGTGGAGCAACACACGGCGGTTGACATCACGTATTTCCTGGATGTCAGGGAATATTTCGACAAAATCTTCGGAGCTCTCCAACTCGATGAATAAGATTGTCCAGAAAGTGGATAACATAGCCAATAGAACGAACGAGATTCTTAACTACAGCTTCAGTAAGTGGCCCATTATATATTACTCTGTAGATTTGTTACGGCACTGTAAACAGTGCCGACGGTGTAATTACTGTACAGTGCCCCCGTCTGGTCGGTAGAATCAACCCTCCTTCAGAAGTTCTGAAGTAGAACAGAAATTATGAAATTTCTCTTCCGTTTGATATTCCCGTTACATCCGCAGCTCCAACGGTCAAGACTGTAGCTTTCTGAATTAGCGCTCTACTATAAATATGAATTTGAAAGTATTGCGGCTGGAACTCCACAGAAAAGACACCGTTGGATGACCAAAATACATTCGGCGCAGAAAACGTTAAGAAAGAATGTGGCAGTGTCTCTTTATTACTGATTGAGTTGAGTGGGGCTCTTGGCTTGAGTGTGGCGGGTTGGACCGAATATGACTTATGCTTGGCGTGAGGAATTAGTTTGCATTTTTCTAAAATGGAAATGCTGGCTTTTCTTCCTCTTCCTGTAGCCTGTGCGACTGGTTGGCTTTACAAATGGGTCTGTCTCAGCTCAGTAACAAGCAGTTCAGGTACTAAGGCACCGCAAGGTTGTCAAGTGTATCAGCCGACAGCTGCTTGGAATGCCCAGGACTATTTGGCAATTTGCAACCGCTTGTTGGGTACGGGTTGTCACGTCGTAAATGGATCGAAAGGAGGACGATTCAGCAACTCTGCCGCCATTTTAGCCGTGATAATATGTCTACTTCCGAGTCTGATGTTGACCCAATAAGATCTTCTATAGTACCTACTAAAGGCTTATCCTTGTTCTTCAATTATTACTGCCTTTCTTGTCTGTTGCTTAGAGGGTGTGTCGCCCTTCAACATCTGATTGGACTTCTAGATATGTTTTGCTTTGTTGACCATCCTACTGAGGCGCGAAAACGTTTGGTACTTAGCCTGTCATTTAGTGGCAATACCGGTCTGCATACTGCCCTCGCATCGGGTAGTGACCTATATGTACGCAGAGTTTGGTTCTTAGCGGACCTTGAATACGCCAACAATTAAACTGCAGTGTGCTTGGAAGAACCGGAGACAGTATTGTCTAAAATGCTGGCAGACACGGAAATGTAATAGACTCCACCTCAGTGAGTTGGAGTGGGGACGGTGGCGGGTACGATGAACAGCGCTTGCGCTTCTGTAAACGATAAACTGATCGTCTTCTCTATGAACGTGCCAGGTTAGAGTGCACATTGGAATCGTTCCGGCGGCGACGAAGCACCTAGAGCAAAAAGATCATGTTTGAAACTGCTAGGCCAACCTGCGTGCTGATTCACAATGAGATTTGGACTTCTTCATGACATGACCCTATGTGTGCCGCACAACAATCGACTAAATGACCACCACGCTGTAGTCTACATGCAAAAAGAGACCTGAGCTTGGTCAAGGATTGATAATCGAAAAAAACGAATATCACTCGGAGTCCGTTCTTGCCTGGAGAATCATTACCTTTAATTTCCTCTTTTTTCTTCCGCTGGCATGACACAGCGGAGTCAAAACACGTCCAAGCAACTGGCACGTGTACATTTGTGGTTTTAAGCTATACATCTGCTACAAGCGAGACGTTGGAGCTGTACGTGCACAGGATTTTCTTAAAGCTGTAATTCCTGGGTGAGAGAAGAGAGCGAAGCTTACTATCGTGGTCGTATAGAGCGGCAGATCAGCAGCCCGGGGCTACGTGCAGAAACATTCCACAGGCTTCAGTAAATGTTTTCTATGGTTGCTGATCAGCTCTATCACCCAAATGCATACACAGTCTGGCAGAACTGGCGCATAAGACCATATGGGGAAAAATCAAATCATATTCCTCGCCGTGATAACTAACCTTGGTAATCAAAACGTGCACGTGTTCCCTGCTCATTGCCTCCCAGACTCTACCTGTCCCGCCTTTGCCCCGCAATTGAGCTTCAACCATACTCAACACGAAACTGTTAACGGGTAATTTTAAGGCACGCTGACTTGTGGTTGGCTTGTGTCAAATTGGGCCAATTCTTAGGAAGAGAGGTACTCAGTATCTATCTTTTCGGAGCATGTAATGCCTACCTGATTTCCACTGCGCATGCGGTCAGTTCAAGTCCACAAACTCCACCGCTCTTCAGGTCTCTTCCAGCTCTTGGAACGTCTGGCCATATTGTAAAAAGGATTTTTCCTGGGTTGAGTGTGCAATCAACAAAAAACGCATCTGAACATCTTGCTCGTGTTGTTGATCATACAAGACCAAGAAATTACGAAGTCAATTGAATGTAGGGCTGTGGAGTGTTCAGTGGTATACTAACGGACATCATGACGACGTGCCTTCTTCTACAGGCCACTCGCTACAGGTACTTGACAGGCCAAAAAGACAACCTACAAGGATAGGATGTTATTTACATGTACCAGTATAGGAAGACGGAGAGCTGACTGCATTAATTAAATAAATACAAACGTCTCACCTTCTCCAGTAGGCCGTATGCTTCTTGCAACCACAGCAAACAATGATTATAGCATCGATTCTTTCTGTCAGAAGGCACCATGCATTTACGCTCATCGGTGATGTTCAGCATTACAGTATACGTCAGCTCGGTTGTGTTCGCTGCTGAGACGCTGATCGATAAGAGAGTTGTAGCGCTGGCAGATTATGAATACATCTGCAGCCGAAGAACATGTATGTCCCAGCGCTATGGCATACAAGGTACTGCCGTTTGCTCAGCTTTCTTTACGATCCGTAACTCCCCCCGCTGTAAGGCTGCTCATTTACTTCACTCGTGAAAGTGGCGAGAAAATCAGCCGGAGCTCCCCAATCGGACAACAAGGTGAGAACAGAAGTCTACTGCATACCGAGGGGCGAGAGAGTTGAGTACAGGATCGTGTATGGCCTCTCGAGCTCACACGTGGGGCTTGGAGGTGCGAGAGCGGGCGCCGGAAAGCTACTGGTAGGTCTCCGGATCAGAGTTGAGAGCGCACTGATAATTGTGAACGAGTCATCCTAGAGCCTGCGAAAGGCCTCTGAGTGTCCGAGGGGAAGCGGAAAGGCTGCGCAGAATGTCAACTGTGACAGAAGGCCATCCTAGTTTATTCTGTCTGTTCGCGGAATAATTAACAGACTATTCGCCCCCCCCCCCGCCCCCTTCCCTTGCCTTCATAATATGCTTTTTCATTTGTCTAGATCTGGCCTCGCATTGGTCGACGTCGTCTTTGTGCGATTACCATGGTTACAACTTTTTAAAATTTGTGACTGAGCGTTTAAAAATGGGTTAGTATAGTATAGCAGATAGCAGATAGCGGTTATTGATTAGCGGCTAGGCTGGGGAAAGTTTGGCTTTACGTCAACATGCAGCCTGGTGCTGTGTGTCCAGACGCTGTTATCATAGTTTTCTCGTCGGAACATACATGTACTACGGATGCCTTGGGGATTGGGTAGTGCACATGCATGGATGCGGTTCAACATTACAGACCAGACGGGGCTGGCTACATGTCGGAGAGCCTGAAGAGCCGATCTGTTTCTGAACATTCCTGAACATTCAGAATCTACCACTGACCCCGCACCAACTGAAAAGGTGCTGATCGATACAACACGGAATCCTGCAGAGCGTGGCGTGGACTCTGCCTCCGCGCATGCTTAGGCTACGTTGGCGCAATCAGCTAACTTACCAGTAAGCCACCTTAAACCACGCAAGCAGGATGGAGGAGCAATTACATGTGTAGTGGCAGTTTGCAGGTACCGGGGTGGTGTTGTACAGGTTTCAAGACGGGTAGAGAAGAGATAGACTGGGGCAGGGGATCGGGATTGTGGATACTGTATTTAGCAGGTCAGGGGGCCCTGATCAGGTGTTTGGGAAATCTTTAGACTCTAGGGTTGTGGTAAGGTTTGAAGAGTTAGACAGCGAAAAGAAGCCTTTTGTGCGGATCACTTATGTGCACGTGAAGAGCTTGTGGTACAAAGCGTCTTCAAGATCGTGTGGGAGGGGCAATAATACTTTGATAGATTGTCGTGTTAGGGTGGAAGGGACATTCGATTCGAAAGGTATACTATATGTATGTACATAAAATAGTCAGTTCAATGAGGAGATGTTGTTTGTTCGAGAAAGTCATCAGCACGCCATGTCGCAAGTGGGTGGTAATGATTGCTAAGGGAATGGTGGAATCAGAGGAAGACAAACGATCAGACATCTAGAGGTCAGCGTAATTTTGTGCACGTGGAGTGTCCGCATTATCTTGCTGAAAAGAGGGAAGAACAAGGTGTTTGGAAGAGACTGATGATGCGTAGCGGTATAGTCTTTGAGGGTTTAGCACCTTGAACCACGAACGCCAAGCCCATTGACGGCCTCTGAGGCTATCGGCGCCTCTTTTCGCTCCCGTATCCCTGAACAGCCTCTTTCTGCTACTTTCCTAACCGTACGATCTGGGGAGTTAGGCGAGGTTTGTTTTGCGTTTGTTTCTCAGGAATTGCATCCCACCAAGAAGCTCTGTGCGCCGCCCCTCGCTCGTTGCGCACCATATCAGTCCCCAGGCGACTGTCATCAGAATCAAACGCCACCGAACGATCATCTGTATGCGGTTTTTGAACCCATGCGGATACGATGCAGTGCGTCGGGCTTAACATCCTTATGATTATCGCACTCGTCGGTCATGCACAAGGTAAGGTAGTCTTAATAAATATGACAAACTTCCTCCATTTCTGATTTAGTATTGAAGCGTCTAAACTGTTTTACCGGTCATGTTGTGTCTGGAAATGAGCGCTTGCCTGTAAAAGAGAAAGAATGTGTTTTAGGGTGTCTTGAGAATGTGTCTCGACGGAATAAACACGATAACGGTCCTTCTGAGTCATTAGGGAGGTCAAGGATACACTTAGCAAGTGTAGGGCAGCACGCTTAGCGGGTAGAGCATGGTTAATGTAGAGTCTAGCAACAATTGCAGTCAAGGGTAGACATACGCGTGTAGGCCAAGCTGTGTTTTTCCGATAAGAGTGGAGGTATTTGCAGGCCAAAGTCTTACGAACGGTGGGAGGGAGAGATCGGTGAAGGCCGGTAGAGAGGGCCTTTGCGCACATGTCCTTATTATTACTTTCGAACTTGACATTCACGGTTGACCGACCCTTTTGATATCTTCCAAGCCGCAAACGGTCTGAACAGGGCACAAGCTGAGACAGGTAAACGGACACCAGAGTTCGATTTCCAAACAAACAGACAAGGACACCGAAGCCAGGAAAGAAATATGTGCAAGCTACCTAATTAAGCCGAACAGAGCGGCAGTCAACCAGCTGATTTTCTGCGCGTCAGGTTTCACATGTAGCTGCCTTTCTGCAGGTGCTAACAAAACCTGTAGAAGCGTGATTATGAATATATGTGTAGACCAACCCGGACCGGTCCGGTGCTGGTCTCTTATACCAACCTCAGTGGCGAGAGTGGTTAGGGCGTGTAAGTTCCATTCTCAGAGGTAGCGATTCGAAGCGGGCTCAAATCCGCCAGGCGCTCACTTCTAAACTGAAGCTGGGAGGCTTTGCCGGACCCTCACTCAGGGTCTTAAAATAATTGGGGAGGCTTCGCCTACTTCGGTAGGGCCATGTCTGTGGTGCTGGGTAAGGCCGTGCAAACGCCCTCGATTAGCAAAAATGTGCTACTGGCCAATGCACGTAAAAAATATAGTTGCTTTACCTTTACCTTTACAGATGAACACTGAGCACGTGTATCCTTACAAAACCTCCCTAATATTCACCCGGCCGTTACCGCCAATCCATAGACCAAATCGCAAAATGGTGACTGTACCTCTAGCCCAGATCAGTGCGGGACAGAAATGACTCGGATCGGGCAGAGACATGTGCATGTTGATGTTGTATTATGACTAGCTCAGTGCGGCCAGAAGAGCACAAAGGAACTCAGGCAGTCAGTCAGGTGATTCGTTTGTCCGCAATCTCTCCTCGCTGTAGGCCACTTCATTGGGCTAGAAAATATTGGCTACAGCCTTGGAGCGACGTCGGTGCTCATTACAATCGTAAGCTTGTTTGACAGGCCAGTGAATGGTCAGGCTTTCTGTACACGGAGACGTGCAAGTCCAGCTGCGTCTCCATGTTTCCAGAGGAAGTTTGTATTCTACGTGCACCGATTGGCCTTCAATGACCGCTAACTACTGCCTTCATGCAGCTGTTGCGGATATCGGTATGTGTAGGAGTGGTCACTGTTTCTTCGTCCACTGCAAGAATCAGCGCGGAATGTTGAACGCCAGCGGTGGCCGATGTCGTTCCATCATCTCCCTAATGTCAAATGTGAAGTCACGTCGTCAAGAATAGCTCGAGTGAGCTGATCTCCCTCTGGAGGATATCATTCTATGGATGGTGTTCTTTCCAGACCATTTGGCTGAGGGTCGTAGATCTTGGAACCAGCCTTTTTCTGGTGTGTTTCACTCTGCACAAGCCCCGGAAGGGTGCACACATTATTATCGTTACGCCATGGCAACTATTTTGATCTCTCTCTCTCTCTCTCTCTCTCTCTCTCTCTCTCCCTGTCTGTCTTTCTCGTTTTCTATCTCTCCCTGGCTTGTTTGTGCCTGTTATTATTATGTGATGCACATGCACGTTCTTGATATCAGATCAGAGAGCTAGACTTGAACTGCTCAGTGTAGCTACCCTTTGCCCACATCTGCAGGAGTTCTAAGCCTTATTAGAAACTCTACGTTATGCAGAACAGTATCGATTACAGCTCTTTTCTATCCGCATTTCTTTCTACGTACACATGGTATACTTGCTGGCTAAAAATAAAATCAGGCATTGGTATAATGGTTCACAGCAAGTGTGACTCGCAACCCACAACGAAATTCTAGGAAAACGTTTTGAGAAAACAAAAACAGGACAAGATATGGAGCAGTAGCAAACTTCTGAAGTCGAAAATCGTTAGGAACACTACCAAAGCCACAAGTTTTCACCTATATACTTGTTTGCTTTTTTCGTGCTTCCTAACGCTAGAGTAGGCCAACTGATGCCTCACTATCTACTCAACGATACAGAATCTCTTCGCCACGCAGGATCTTCCCAAAACTGCTGTCCTCAAATCTGACCCTCTTCACATGCAACCTTCTGCCAGATGGCATAACCAGAAGTCACACCAAGGCATCTTAGCACACACCAGTTGGCACATTAACAGCGAATCCTACCGCCGAGCCAGCTACAACACAACCGATGCTGCGCAATAGAGAAGTCGGGCTATATATGAGCTGTCATCCGTTCCAGCGGTGAACTCACAAGTCGTACATAGAAGGTGAACGGCGGTTACCTCACGTTGCACAGAGGTACAGGACCTAGATCCGAGGTAACCTCCTGCTTAATTTTCCTGTCAAGAGTGGCACAGTAGTACTTATTGAGGGTGAATCCACGATAATACTCGTCTACAAGAACATCGATAACGTACCCTTCCAGCGCAAACCAGATCAGTACCTTTCGAGGACGTTCTACCACTCCCATTTCCTTTAAATGGCTGCGCGAAAATCGATTGAGCTCCAAATGACGACATCGCCTTCCGTTTCTGTTATCCTACCAAGACGCCGACAACGCGGAGAGATGCGGGCAGCTTCAGAAGGCAAGCGTTCGGGCTCTTTGTTCCTCTGGCGCCTTGCCTTCTGCACAAGATCATGTAATTGGGTGATCCGAGTCATTTTTTGCCCCGTATTGATCTGGGATAGAGATACGGCCTCCATTTCACGAGCTGGTCTATGCACGTATACTTGTACTTGTTAAAATGCCTCCGCCCATATCCTGCGCCTGTGTTTTACTTGACGTGTTCTTGCAGTCCCTAAAGAATGCGCAGAGCAAGGATATACTGTACTGTCTGATGCCTGGAGGAACACATCTTTTATCACGCCACCGTCGGCGACCCATCTGCTGCCTTGTGACAATCGCCTTCCTACTGGCTGGTACCGCCTTCTACCCCCGGCTGGCGTAGCGCTACCAACGTTCTGTCCTCCAGATAGACGCTGCAGCTCTGAGGCACCCATTTGGATGAACGGCGAGCACCCTCGCATCGAAGACGGAGTTGTCACGAGGTTGGTGTGTGGCAGTTTTGAAGGCAATTGTTGCCACTTTGGAAACCGCAACCCCGCGGCCTTAGGCATTTATAAGATTGAAGTGCGAGCCTGTCCTGGAGGCTTCTTTGTCTATAGAAACTTTCAACAACAGTCAATCATCGCTTGCAGCAGCGGCTACTGCGCCACAGGTGAGGACTTGGGCGGGAAGGGTTTAGCATTCCGATACCATACGTCCCATATCTAAAGCTTCCGGTGTGTTCGAGTAGCAATATTTGCCCGATCATGAAGTCAAGGAAGTACGGTTTGGAGGTCGGACGAGTGCCACCTGGGCTAGTGGCGAGTTTTACAATTGGTGCACAATGATAAAAAACATTACGTTTTTTATGTAAACCGGTTAAAAAATTTATACCAGGAAAACAAGAAAAAAATCGAAAATGAGAAAATCTGGAGGTATGTTATTTGATAGGTAATCATATTTTTATTAGTTTCTCCGTACGATAGGCAAAACTGAACCTCGGGTGAAAAGAAATACAGTTTGTATATGTATAAGCATAAAGGCCGTAGTTTGGTGGAGATATAGGTTGATACATGTATGGCTAGGGAGGAAATGGGAGAAAGAGAGCGAGAGAGAGAGTCTGAGAGAGGCCGAGTATTCGGAAGAGAGAAAGAAGCTGTCATATCACGCATTTCACACGGAGGAGCATCGGTAGTAAAACTGAAACTGTTTATTTTTACTGTTTCTCCTCACCATAGCCTATCGACAAATTGCGATTTGCTAAACTGAGTCTGTCTACCTTATATCTGAGAAAGACCATTCACGCCCATTCCTCTGTGTGCTCCCAGCCGGAGTAAAAAGAACGAAATGGTTGGTTACCTTCTATCTGTCGGTAAATAGCGGCTCTACATTCAACCCAGACGTTGTCGAGAAGTCGGTGTAATTTCGCACCGAACGGCCGTTTTTATGGTAATTAAAATGATACTTTGCTCATTAGGGCTTTAGTCTCTGAAGTCTTATAGTCATCTGCTACCAGGCAATGTTTTGTGGCCAAGCCAAGTCTTGGATCCACACTGCACTATAGTGCCTGTGCGCACTGCGGAGGTCTCCCTAACTATTGAATTTTTTACTGATGTCAGAGTGCGGGGACGGCTCACCACATTACTCTGCCAACTGATCAGATTTGCACCTTCATAGCTTGTCGATTTTCTAATTTACTCTCCAAAGCTCATAAAGCGAAGCCAATCGAGCACAAAACGTCCATTCCGCGAATTGTTGTCACCCCGCTCTGGAAGGCTGAGAATACAATGCAACAATGCCAACAAAACGTTCTCTCTTTTTACCAGCTGCAGTGCACAGTGGACTCGAGCCTGTGCCGACCCAGCGCCTGAATGGAAATCACGATCTTAACTGCTTGACCAATCCGTCAGCATTCGCCGCAAGTTCAAATCCGCTATTTACTGCAGGCGATAAAAGAGAAAATGATTTGTTTATGATTCTCCCAGCGAAATGGTCTTTCGAAATACAATTAAGGACCAAGTGCGCTCCGATGCTGGAGCTTGTACCAGAATTTACAAATCCCGCTAGCTGCCATCGGATAAGCAGTCGTAAACGACGGTAGGTTTATCAAATTAAACGCCTTCCCCCTCCCTCAGGATTTTTGAATTTTTCCAATTTTTCTGATTTTCTTCCGAAGGACTGTATTGGATTCAAGGAATGGCCTAAGTGGATAGAAGTCCAGGAACCCTCCGAAAAGGTGCAGCGCCGCCTGCGAGTATATTTTAGCTGACGGGAGTATCCTGCTCCATGAAGCGAGCTTGTGGAGAAGCCAGTCGAGGGACAACGGTTCTCACCTATATAATATTTGTAGTTCTCAATGCCTTCCAATTTTTACGCGAAGGGCTCTTGTGTACCCATGTCGCTTTGTGAGCCCCGGGACTCCCTTCTTTCCTAGCGCCTTATGTAAGATGATTACCCGCAACTAACGGATTGTCTAGAGCTGTTTGCAGCTTATTTTGCTTGTATGAAACGTCTCATAAAAAAGTTTCTAGTGACTGGTGTGCTGGGAAATCCTTTTCAAGCCTTTACATGGGGAAGCAAAGTCTCTAACAACTTGTACTCCCCAGGTGAAGCGGGACCCCTGACCGGGTGATTACCGATTAAATCCCAACCCTCCTGTTATAAGAAAGAAGCACAGTAGACTAGACTAGAGGGAAGGAATTCGAGGAGCGGAACTGGGGATCCTTCCCAAGGCCTTTCGTAATGCGCATGAATGCTCTGACCCTCGGGCTTACAAGCCCAGATTCCCCACCTTAGAGATTGGTACTTAAGGCTTCATTCAAGCTAATACCTCTAAAACTCAGAGAACCTGATAATGGCCAGCGAAATCTTGGCCAAACGTCGTTGTTTCAAATTAAGGCAGGAGGGTAACCCCTAGAGCTATCTCGGCCGTTTTTAACCCGATTTTCAGTCGTTTTTTTTTTATTTGAAAGTACATGGCGAGACCATTGATTTTCTGTAACTCAAGTTTTTCTGACAAGAGGAACTCGAGGAAAATCAGAAAATGTTCGAAAAACACGAATTTTTGGCAGAGTTATGCGCTAATACGGCACGGAATATCTGAGAAATGACACAGGATATCTTTTTCTAAAAGGCTATTCTACAAAAAAATTGTCTCAGATT
>JAOWAW010102316.1:7091-26882 GCA_028565695.1 Nicola tetela
TGCTGACTTCATTTAACATACATGCTATGTGTGGCACTGTGCTGACTTCATTTAACATACATGCTATGTGTGGCACTGTGCTGACTTCATTTAATATGCATGCTATCTATGGTGCTGTGCTGACTTCATTTAACATGCATGCTATGTGTGGCACTGTGCTGACTTCATTTGCTGTGGAAAGTGGTCACCATGCTAGAGCGAGCCATTGTTCATAGGTGATGAAGTTGAAGAAGTGAAATAAATTATTTCCCACAAAATCATCAACGGGGACTTTCTGATCATCAATTAATGGGGACATTCATTCTCCCAGATGCTAACTCCCATTTGGCTAGATTATTCGTCGTTCTTGCCTCCAGAAAGCAACCTTTCCAAGTAGATCACAATGTGCTAAACCAATTGTACACAATAGGAATAAATAAAAAATTAAGCAAGAAGGTAAAGTTATGCACACATGTATTTTGCTCTCCCGGCCAATCTATTGTTGCAGATCTATACAATTGCTATGCTATGTCAAAATTCCATGGGATGGTGTTCTACATTGTTCAGCGATTTATCCCACCAGATCATGTACCCAGCATTATTTTCAGATCAATGGCAAAGAATTGAACAGTATCACCACTTGCTGAACTTTCAACAAAGTGGAATGCTTCACTTGCTTTCACGATTTCCTCATGCCATAGTTAGACACTTGAAGACAAGGATAATCCCATCTTAGTTTTTTACCAGCCCAAACTGTGAGATAATGGATATGTGTGAATTCCAGGGCAATGGACACTGCTGACTCAAAGTTAAATGAAATCTCCAATACCACGGTATGCATGCGCAGTGTGTATTAGGGTTTCACACCTGACACATTAAGCAACAGTGTGGGATTGTTCGAAGGATGCCGTCAAGCTTAGGTTCTTCTCTTATGCTGTGACTGAGTTTCGCCTTACACAACTCTACAGAACACTAACAGAATGGCTCTTTTTAGCCTGTAATCCATTGTGCACTACAGCACAGAGTCACACTCAAACCTGTAAAACGTCAGGACTAACTTTCTAAGACACCTCAAGATGTGTTGTGGCTGGCTACATGCCCAGTTTTGATTGTCGCAGAAGATAGATCCCCCAATCATGTCTGTGCAAGAGGATTTTACACATGTATCAGCGCAGGCTGTGGTGCAGTCAGCGCAAGGGAACTTACTGAATAACTGTTTTAAATTCTTCAGATGGTGTAAAAAATAATTCCTTATTTCCCTTGCACCATTCTAGGTTTCAATGCATAAGATTACTGTAAATCTTTAGTAGAGGGTAAATGATTCCGCAATGCTACTATCTAGGTCAATGCATTTACAGCAAATGCATGAGGCCCGCGTGAACGTTCTCCATACACTGGATGGCTTTAGCTCAGGTGACCTCGGTTTTCTCACAGACTAAAAAGCTGCTGAGAAACTATGTATTGAGGAAGAGTCATACAACTCTCCTAAAACTGTGACAGGATGAGCTCAAATCAATCACAGACAGCAATAGTCCCCTCCAGTAAAGCAACAAATTTGAGGAATGTTGCTGGGGTGAGTGCTTGACTAAAATACTTACTGCATGCTTCAGCCTGTTAAACTACTCATGCAACTGAAACCTCATGTGTCTGCTTGTTGGGTTCTCTCTTCCATGGCTTTTTGTGCCATGGTTGCAGGAATGAGTGCATACGACCTGTGCTTCAAAGAAAACGACCACAAGTGTTGGTGAGAAATGTTTGTACCCACATACCAGTGAGCACAAGCAAGGAGATTGGAGGGAGGAGGACAGTTTCCAATTCCACGCTGGAGACAAAGTCCTGGCAGGGTGGAAGGATGAAAAATACTTTCACACCATATATATTTCTCCAGCGCAATGGCTAGTGACTTCATGGCCTGCAGCTCCCCAACAATCTTTGTGCCTTCACTGATGGTGACAACTGAGCTGCCTCCTCTCAATCACACTGCAGATGATTTTTTTTTTTTACTTTGAAGTAAGTGAGACTCTCTGTCGTAAGAAAATCTGGATATTGAAGGAGCTCATGTGTTAAAGATAGCTAAGAGTGGCATAGAACATCTTCAGATTTTTTCATTATGCTGTCCATTGTCAGACATGCCTCTTCAGATTTCCCTGCAGATTTTGTAGTTACCTGCTTTAAGCAGGGGGGAGGGCTACTGAGGACAGTCTGGCTCAGGATGTTCATAGACTCCAGGAATAGGCATCATATATAGTTAATCATTGTTTCATGCGTATTCTTATGCTGTAATTTGTTTCTTCTGAGTCTGTAGCCATCTAAATGACTGATTTTTTTCTTACTGTTTTTTTTTGCTTTCCTGCAACTTCCTTGTACAGTTTTTCTTCTTTTGGGGTTTTCTGCTTCTTGATCTGCTTCCTTTGCTGGTCATTTTAGAGTGTCTGAGATATTGCAATAGTAGAATACTGAATTACCCAACTGGCCATCATGCTGGTGGAGATGAATGAATAGGGATCAATTGATACTCTCATTAGATTTTCATGTGAGTTCATGATAATATGAGATGTTGAGAGATTCTCGCATGGTGATTGTGAGATCCCCACGAGTTCTTAAAAGTTTCTCATAAGATTTCAATTTTGATGTGACTTATGAGCCAGTTTCTCATGAGATTTTAGAATTCTCACAAGAGTTGCATGAGAGCTGTGCTGACAATCTCATCATATTCTCATGAGATTTTCTTGTGAGATGTTATGAGAATACTGAAATAATTAGGCTTGTGAAGTTGGCATAGGAATGGAAACCTTGGGAACTGATCTCTAGCATGGTGAGTTTGGGGAGGTGAGGGGTATCTTTATAGTTGTATAGGAGAAGACCATGGTAGTGGGATGTGCAGGACTTGTTGTCATACTGGTGTTCAATCAGAGACCCACATTTCAAGTATGAAATTACTTGAGGAAGCTTGGCTTGCTGTATTGCTAGTTATGATGAAAATACCTTTTATTGCAAAGTAGAGAGTTTGCCCCAACATCCACCTCGGATATAACTAGCCAGAGATAGCGGAAAAGCATGTAGCTGTTATACAAGGTACAGGTAATGGATGTGGTGTGACAGTACAAAACATCAAAACCAGAATAATTATTATGCATGCACTTGTGGCCACTCACTAATTGACAGGCCTGTGTGTATATTGGGAAAAAAGGAGAGAAAAGCAAAATACATGTGGTACTCTGTAAGTGGGCCATGCCCTATAAGCGGGCTGATTTCCAACTAAGGGAACTGTCAGGGGAACTGGGGTCGACGTCCCTATATGCAGGCCACGGGAGAGGGACTGTGAAGGTACATCAGAGGTCGAAGGTCAAGCAAAAGTTTGCATGTTTGCCACTTCACTTGATCAATAGAACAGCGCGTTGTCTTCTTCACTGAAGAGAAAGTTCTCCAAACACCGCTTAACTTGGCGCTCCATCATGTGGATGGTGTCCGACAGTTCATGGAAAAGTTTTTTGGCACCCCGAGTTTTGTTTCTAGACTTGGCCTTGCACGCCTTCTCCATGTCATCCATGGTCAGCCAGAACTTCTCTGCTCCTCTGTCTTTTGTGGAACTAGTTTTCTGAGAACGGCAGGCATTGGGAAAGCCAATAAAAAACCCATCAGCAGGTACAGTTTCTTTTTCTCTCTCCATCTCAATTCGGAGTAAAAACTCAACGAAAGGACACTGAAGAGCGAAGTACACAACACAAGTGTACCGGCTCGCCATCCGTTGATCCCAACAAATGGGAAGACAAACTAATCAGGTTCAGGTTTCCAGGTTCCTGTTGACAGCTACTGTCTGTTTGTTGTTATCACGTCTCCCTGGCAAACGTGCAAACTTTCACTTGACCTTTGACCTCTGATGTACCCCAACAGTCCTGGTCGTTGACCCCAGTTCCCCTGACAGTTCCCTTATTTGGAAATCGGCCCGCTTATAGGGCACTGGCCCGCTTACAGGGTACCACATACATGCAATAGGAGAGCCTACATAAGAATTAATGAATAAATTAATTAAAAAGGAGAAAGTGACATGCCCAAATAGGTCTTGTTGCAAAAGGAAATTAATTGGATGCATTGGAAGAAGGAATGGTAAGAAGAGGCAGTGTAAGCCATGTTGGGTCAGAACAAGAGCGGAATACAGAGTAAGAGCAAAGAGAGGCAAGGCGAGAGAGTTCACAATGTAGGTGACGAGCAGTTATAGGAGAGTTGGGGGGGGGGGGGGTAAGATTAAGTTTAGAGTTTCAAAGTTAGATTGGGATAGAAGCCACATGCCCTACCTCCAAACTAAAGAATTTATCAAAGTAGGAAGCATGATGCAGATCAGATATTAGAGCAGCACAGTGATCAGATTTATGAAGACGAGCTGAGATGTTAGTTTCAAAAGGAATAGTAAGTTTACTCACATGAAAAAGCGGTTGATATTAACTTCCTGAAAGACATCTAAAAAGCTTGACTGATTGAAGACAATGGAGTTCTTGCTAATGTCCCTACATGTACAGACAACATCAAAGGGCAAACAGTGACTTCAGCATGCATGTGGACAGAAAATAACACCCACAGACCAATTAACACTAACACTCAAGCTTTTTTCCATATTGGCTATGTAACATTGGCAGCCATTTAAGATTCAACCACATTTGTGAAAACAGAAATATCAACGTCACATACTAGACATAGTATAATGAACAAGGAGTCCATTGTGCCTAGAACAGTTGCAGCGAAGTATCAGAGATTATCTTGACTCCACTGCACAATGAGTCTATCTCTTTTTTCTAGACCATAGCATATAGTTATACCAAATAGTCTATGGTAATAGATGGGTTTCTTTTAAGCAATCACCGCCAAGGCAGTACATGACATACAGTGTGTCCAGACGAGGTAATCCACTGAGCACATCAGTGGACAACACACCAAGCTCATTACCACTGATATTCCTGCAACATTGTGAGAGAGACCAACAGTACATGACTGTACATGAAAATTGTCAATGAAGATAACACAACGAATTTAGAGGGTAGCTACAGACAATGATTGCAGGTCATTGATAAGTGTTCACTAACTAAGCACACTATACAATCACCATTTGGTGGCAGTTTAAGCATGTAAGAAGAATCGTACATTGGTATCACACTTGCTGTGGTAGGAGGCATTTTATCAAGTTGAATTGAGAGTCTTGATGTTGCAGGTCAACCTGCAGTAGATCTTTATCACTGCTGTAAAATGTATTTTGTTCATAAGCAAGTAATTTTCAGAAATTTCTGACAGACTTTTCATACATTTTTTTGTAAACTCATGAGTACATAATGCTCTCCTAGTACAGTTGTCAGTGTACAGTTACAACAAAATTAATGTGCCTAAACAAAACATTCCAAGAGCCTAAAATAACCCTGCAAGCCCTAGAGCCTAAAATAATCCTGCAAGGCCTAGAGCCTAAAATAATCGTGCAAGCCCTTGAGCCTAAAATAATTCTGCAAATCCTAGAGCCTAAAATAATCCTGGAAGCCCTGGACAAAAGGCTCTGAATCTGAGTAGAAAATCTTACCTATCCCTATGTCTCCCGTTTGTTTTACCACTCTGTTCTTCTGAAAGTTCCTTAAAAGAGCAAAATCATGCTCTATCAAGCGGAAAACTCAAACTAAGCACAGTGAACCACACATCATTGCACAATTGACCAAGTCTAACACCTGCATCCCCACAACTATTCATACATACAGTGTAATTAACAAGGACTATTCAGTGTCTACCTAGCATGAACTATTTAGTGTGTGCTCAACATGGACTATTCAGTGTGTAGTCAACATGGACTATTCATACATACAGTATAGTCAGCATGGACTATTCATACATACAGTATTATAGTCAGCATGGACTATTCATACATACAGTATAATTAGTATGGAGTATTTATACATACAGTAAAGTCAGCATGAACTATTCATACATACAGTATAGTTAGCATGGACTATTCATACATACAGTATAGTTAGCATGGACTATTCATACATACAGTATAGTCAGCATGGACTGTTCATACATACAGTATAG
The DNA here is from genome assembly GCA_028565695.1 of Nicola tetela. Taxonomy (NCBI): domain Eukaryota; kingdom Metazoa; phylum Porifera; class Calcarea; order Clathrinida; family Clathrinidae; genus Nicola; species Nicola tetela. Next base: position 13,134 of record JAOWAW010102316.1, read on the forward strand.
ATAGCATGGACCATTCATACATACAATATAGTCAGCATGGACAAGTTGTAAAACAAAGCACGTTCACCAGTAGGCTGAGCCATGTTGTTGTTTGATAAATCCCTGGAAAAATGCAAGATGACAAACGGCTGAATAACATGTAACCATCAATTCAAACAAATAAGTTACCTTGTGTTGTTTATTTTCCTTTTCCTGAATAGCCACCAATGGGAGTGATGATGTCGCAATTCAGTGTGAGAGCTTAACACCAGTCTAATTTAAAACATCACATACATGACTATAAGGAGTGAAATGTTCATGGAAAATTAGGGAACTTCTTTCTGTGGAGTGCCTTTCCAAAATATGAAATATCACGCATGCACTCCTCATTTAAGACACCCTGACCCTGGTTGACTGATATGTACAGGAGTGTAACATATACCAATGCAAGCATGTCTCTAATAGAAGTGCATGTATGAGGCTCATTGAAAAAATAGTAGCATAATCCCTAATATAGGCACAGGATGCTTATACTGGAGATAAACCGAGCAGCGTGCAGTTTGTTGTGGTGCACATCATGTGTAGACTACTCCAGTTCACACATTCTGGTGCATTTTTTTATGAATTCTGGACCGATGCAGGCATATACTCTTCAGTTTGTGAGGTTGGAGAACTGAAAGCTCAGTCTCCAATACTAGCTCTGTCTCTAATATAAGCGTGGGTGCGCTCCTGGAGCTGAGTCACGGTAGATAGTGGCCCATGTTGCATGAGAGGTTTTCAGGACAAAGCAAGTATGATCTCAATGTAGGGTCAGGGCAGGCCGTGACTCACGTTGGGACGGTTAGGCTATTGCTGTATCAGGTACTTTGAAACGACAAACACAGCACTGTGATCGCTTATGAGGATGTGACCTTTTATAGGGAGTGACTATGTTACAAGGATGTCTCTACGTTTATCAACAAAGTGCAAATGTTACCACATTAAGATACGCTTACAGTGTCTGAAGATTTTTGAAAGCAGACAAATCCGATATATTTGATGGGTTGCTGATTTTGTTGGACCTGAGATATCTAGAATTGAAAAGAGAAATCAAAAATGTATTGGGGTGTCAGTGGGATACTCTCCAGAACATCCCCCTGAAGAAAAGTCTCCAACAAAACATTAATATTAGCCACTGACAAACGTGATTGAACTAACAGCGATCGACACAAGGTATGGAGCCATCATATGTGGTTGATGACAGTAGAATAAGATTTCTCAGATAGCCTTGAAATGTGTCAATTTTCAATTTAAGGAAGTTTTAAAAATTTGACAAAATTACTCACAATTCCTGCACAGGAGAGGTGTCGTTTTCTGAGAGTGGATGCTTGAAATCAGTGAACTGATTAGAAGAGGCATTTCTATGAACAAAACAGGTAATGAGAAATTGTAAATGTATTAGGCACCACTGCAGCCTAATTAGAGTTAATGGATTTGTCTTGTCCGACCATATTTCTAACCACTAGCATCCCATGTATCACCGACCTTTCCTCTATTCATCTAAAAGGTATAAATCCTGTGAGCCTCTCTCCAAATAAACAGTCTCCATAGTTCTACTCTGTGTGCATCTCAAGTGTTACACAGCAAAACACCACAGTAAACAGCAGGAAAAAACTGCATGCAGAATTTTGCAATCAAATCCTTTTTGTTTCCAGTCACACTGGTTTTTGATCTCTCCCATATAACAAAAAAAAACCAACACATGGTAAACACAGCTGCTTTTCAGGCACAAGGGCTAAAGAAAACACCCTTCTTTAACTTTATAAATGCCAGCTTGACCATATATGCATGTGCACTGACCTATAAACCTGACAATCCAGTTTCAAGCAGTGAAATCTGTCCTAAATATTTAATAATGCAAATCTTAAAACAGTTATAGGATTTTTATATTCGTAATTATTTGTAAACTTTTGCTGGCAAAGTTGCATAAACAAAAAGTCTGGGAAATTCCATTTCTGTATATGTACTATAGCAGTACTAATATATAGTGGTGCATGTCATTCTCCTCTTTCATGAAAACACGCCTATAGCTAAGAGTTCAAAACCTAAAATTTACAAAACTTAAGATTTACTGTATCCACGAACCACTTATGGCATGCATGTATACAGCATTTATTGTGTATGCGTGTAGGCCAACTGGCATTGGCTATTGAGAAGGGTAATTGCATTGTTTGACACTGTGTTCGCCCATGGCCCTCTCTCTCAGAGTTATTTTTTAATATATTTTCACCAGCTGTATGGTGGAGTTAGTAAATTTCAGAATGCTTACAACATGACTACTGTAGACCAGTTGACAGCCACAGTATCCCACGATGACAGACGATTGTTGCTGATGTCTCTATTGCACACACAACGCATCCAAAAAATTGAGCTAAGGGAAAATAATCAGTCTGTGCATGCTTGCCTGTCTATAACAAGAAAGGACATTTCTCACTGGCTGAAAAGAAACAAGAAGGTGCTGTCTCTAGCGAAGCCTTCCGGCTTCCTTAATATATGACTACAAAAAACAGCAAAATATTTTGGCATCTACACCTTCATCAATTGCACAACAATTCCATTTGACATGAGAAATCTCACAATTATTCCCAGGGTAATTGTTTTTTAACAGAGGACATGTAGAGGTGTGACATGCCATGCTAAGATGTTTGAAAAGAGGTGTAAGGACTTGGTGTGTGTGCATGTGTAGGTAGGGGATGTTTGTGGAAGAAAACCTGTTCCGAGGTTCTCTTGGCATTGATTGAGTGAGGGTCTCAGCTCCTTGATTGCCAATGCTTCTTCAATGTGCAGTCGCAGTGTGCTCCATTCATGTTGTAGCACTTCAAATTTGATCATACCATCCTCTTTTTAAAACGATTACCCTGGGAATAATCGTGAGATTTCTCATGTCAAACAGAATTGTCATGCAACTGATAAAGGTGTAGATGCCAAAATGTTTTGCCATTTTTTGTAGTCATCCTTTCGTCTCACCTTAAGAGTCTATAATAAAGCACTGTTTCCTTCAGTAGTATGAGGGTGAGTTGTAAAAAGTTGTTTCAATCTCTTATGTCCTTACCCTATGTTTGCCATATTACCATTGCTACACATGTGCTGCTTCATTCACACTGTTTGCTTGGGCTGGCAAGGTAGGAACCCTTGTGCTCCTACCTTCCCTCCTTCCTCTCCCGGGCTTCTTTCTAATCTTATCTTCCCTCCCAACCTCCCTTACTTGGTACAGAGTGTGTGTTAGTTCAGGTACTATTTATCTTTCCTTGGATTATGTCATGCTAATTGTCTTTCTTTCTGAGTTAACTTTGTGGATGGCCAGGCTGTCGTTCTTGTCCCAGTGTTTTTCTCCACATCAGGGTTTTTCCTGCCACCGACCTCGGGCAAAGGGTACCAGTGTAAATTTATTATTTTTTATTCCATTTGCTTTTCGGGTTGATCTCCCTGATATAGCTTATTCTGGCCCCAGCATCCCTGGCCTTGGTGTGTTTATAAGTGAATTGTTTTTATACTTTTACCTTAGGCAATGCCAAATTTGACAGTGATCAACTTGTGTGCTGTGTGTGCTGGGCTTGGTGCTTTCTGGCTTGCTTGTATAGATGTTCATGCATGTACACATAGTTATTATACGACATAGCTAGAGACTTAAGGTTTCTCTAAGAGTGAGCAGATATATACTACAGTGCACTTATAGCAGTAGATGTCAGACAAATGAGTGATCGCCATCAAGTATACTATGTTTATGTAGGTGACAGATCCAGTAATAATTCACATGATTACATGCGGAGCCATGTGTAAGTTTACTAAATCTGTATATAGTGTGTACAAATGAGCATTAAAGCACTAAGGTGTGTGTTGACATAGGAAATTTAACTTCTCCCTGTTCCAGAAATGAACTTACTGTTAACTGTCATGTCAATCAAGTCCTGTAGAACCCACAGAAGGCGGGAAAGTGTAACAGTTTTCATTCACTTAGGAAACACTAGGCGTGGCAGGGCTGACCTGCAATTTTCAATAGGGGAAAGGATGTGAATATTTTCATGTTTTCTCACCATTTTAGCTAGGTCAAGAAGTGTATTTTAGTTGCAAGTCACAACACTCCTTGTGATAGACGATGCCAATGTTGCGCACATCTAGAGTAAACACTAGTCTAGTGATGCGCACTTTGGGTAAAATTTCTGCAGCAGCTATATGACCAGTTTACTTCAGTGGCTTGGATAACTGATTACAGAATATACAGGCTATAGAAAATGTTTGGCTAGTACATAATGCTGGCTTACAGTGTGACCAGTGATGGCAATCCACGTAATGAATAATTCAGGTCAGTGGCCATGTTACCTCCCAGTGTTCTGCAAAGGAGCAAGTACACACTCTATTATTAGCTAGTGGATACCAACACGGCAGCCATATCTGTTTACGTATACGTGTATTGCAATTCTTAAAGTAAACATAGGCAAACAAATGATTTTCATATGAGGTAATCATGGTGGAGTATACCAATGTGGATGTCTTGTACATGTGTATAAGGCATGATCAGCAACTAGTGCTACAGTGATTTCCAACGTGCACTGGCTAGTGTAACTGGCTGTGTACGAAACAAAGCAGTTTTTCTCATGTTGTGTATAATATCATGCCTATCATGTTCTTATTCACTTTACTTCCAGCATGAATGGCCTTTCCTGAAATATCACACCTGTTGAGATTTTTGACCCACTAGTGCAGCATGTTGGACTGGAGCCGGTGGCACAGTCTACAAGTGAAGAACTCAGCAGCAGTTTGTTCTTGACTAAAACAAGATGCTGACATATGACCATGTACACCACTGACAACATGTCGGCAGCAATTGAAAAACACAGACTCATTGTCTAATGGCTAAAAAGTTTTCTTAAACCAATTTATTACTTTTTTGGTATTGCATGAATGGGAAAAACAATTGCAAACTACTTTACAATCTTCTCACAGCTTTGTAAGTTGTGGAAATTTCGACAGAAATGTGTCCGAGTTCCAAGAAGACAAGAGATTATTGTCCAGTCGCCTGCAATTACCCCAAACAAAGAGAAAGTCAGGTTTGCATGTTTGTCCAAATGGAAAAAAATCTGACAGGGACAAATTTTATAAACTGTAATCCTAGATAATTTCAGCAGCAAGAAATTTTCAGTGAATTTGGTAGGAGACAAAAATTACTAACTTTAATCTCCAATTTATCTCCAGTGCATACATTATTTGTACATACATGTGTAGTACACATGTGCCAGCAGAATCTGTGTGCATATCTTGATGCATGTTGCACACTCCTTATACAGGCTATGAGGCACCCCCACCCGGCCGTGGCCTGTGCATGTAAACTATCATGCAATGCTGAATTTTAATTTGCACCGAAACAACCATTTTGCACTGTACCAAAAGTTGTATGCTACTGGAATTATCAGTAGCCTGGTGAGAATGGTAAACTGAAGACACTGTCAGGTTGAAACAGTTTGCATTCAAAAGAGCATGCGCTGCAAGCCATGCAAGCAAGCTAGTCAGTTATGCATGACAAGCCAAACACCGGTACACCATGCTGGTGCTGACCCTCACTGTGCTAGGTTGCACTGGACAAATAGCAAAGTAAGTGTGCTAACTGTTGATGAACTACGGTGCTAATTTAGGTACCTGAAAAAATGTCTGCTGTGCTTCCTGCCTGTAATGTGGAGGCCCAAAATGGTGATTGGGCACCAGATAACTGCCCATACTGCTTAGGTGCCCGTAATTCTGATGTTTGTCTCCCATACTTCCTTTTGGAGGAATTGAAGGGAATGAAATTGATTTTTCATTGGTCAAGGCAGCAAGTTAGGCGAAAAGGATAATTTTTGGACGCATGCATGTATACGTACTCCAGTCTGCAGATATATAAGCCCCCCAGCCAAAGTATGCTTCTCACTGTGGTTGGTCTCACATGCAGCTGATTTTAAAGCTTGCTCTTAAATTTTCAGTGGTTATTCTTAAATTTTCAGGTTATTCTTCCCTCCTGCCTCTTTGTCTGTGTTTTAGTCTGGCATTCCACTGATGGCAGCTCTTGGTTTTCAAGTCTTTTCTGCCTATCTTCATTTTTGCAGGGTGCTCTTTTTGTCCTGTTTTTCTTTTTTTTCTTCCTATTGGGTTTTTTTCTGTCACTTCCCTTGGGCTGAGGGCACTAGGTGTAAATTTATCATTTCGTCCTTTTCATTTTTTTTTTCATTTCTGGCCTCAGTTATAATTGACTCAGATTGTCTGCATTGTATACCATTTACACAGTGCATGAGTTCTGCACATTTTGAACTGTGCATTCTGTGTATCCTGAACAAAGACCAACCTACTTCCTGGTTCACACTTTCTTACATTGTCCGCTACTGTCTGGTTTTAGCATGCTTACAAAAATGAGTGCCTTTTATGTTGAGGTGCCCACATTTCTGAAGTGACCACGTTTCTGGGTGGGCACATTTCCAAGGTGCCTGTCATCACAGTTTCAACTGTGTTTTATGCAAGTCTTCCCTCACCCTACCCCCAACCTGACAGAAAAATTACCAATTCTTACAGTGTAGATATAGAAGTTGTGCCCAAACCAGTGAAGGCATTTGGTCCAAGTTGGTTGTTTCGAACATCTCTGCACAAACATGTTGAGTAAAGAGCATGAAACTGCAATTTAATTGAAAAACTGATGACCTGGAAAGAAAAAGAAGAAACACTGCAGGCTATCAGGCAAAGAAACCTATTATTGACCTCTGATCATCTCAGTTTACCTGCCACCCCCTAACCCAAGCTGTACATTATTTCAACTCTTTCACCACCCTCTAACCCAAGCTGTGTACTAATTCAACTCTTTCACCACCCCCTAACCCAAGCTACATACTATTTCAACTCTTTCACCACCCTCTAACCCAAGGTGCATACTATTTCAACTCTTTCACCACCCTATATCCCAAGCACTGTTTCAACTCTCACCATCCTCTAACCCAAGCTGTGTACTATTTCAACTCTTTCACCACCCTAACCAAAGCTGTACTATTTTGCCTCTTTCACCGCCCTCTGATCCAGGCTGCTTGTGATTTATGACAAAGTACCACAAATATCTTTGCAAACTTCCACATAACCATAGTGACACATTTCAAAAAAGGCAAGGAGACCATGCAGACATTTAAAGGCAAAAAAGATTCAAAAGCCTTGCAGAATCATGACATTGTGCTTTTCTAGCTTTGACTTTCACTCTCCCCACTTTATGCATTTCTAGACCATGGTTCACAGCAAATTGAGATGCTATGTTTACATATGTGCATCCACCCATTCTCCACTATGAAGCATGGAAAAGCACCGGTGCCACTGCACAACATCCATGGCATTTTGAGGTTTTTGTGTTTTTTTTTTGACAGGCCTTGCTGCTTGCCAGCAGTGTATGGAGGGCCCAAATGGTGGCAGCCAAGGAAACATCTGGCGCTTGTGGTTGTCACCTCAGCCGAACCCTTTGCAGCGCTGTATGTTTGGTTTGTCACCTTGGCTGAACTCTCTATTGGCATCTGCATCCAATGGATCTAAACGAAATTGCATGGCCCCATAGGCTAACATACCTATCCAGTTCGGATTCCTTCAATAATCTGCTTACAAAATCCGTATCTCGAAATTGCAACACGTAAACCACCAATGAGTCGGTATTGAGCCTTTAATACTATTAATCATTCAAAACCAAATTCACAGTATTGGTGAGATGTGGTTGGTTAAAGAGGGTAGTATTGGCTAATGTACAAACTTGCGCAGTGACAAACATTCAGCCCTGTCGTAAGACCACATAATTAGGCAGATTGCCATGTGTTGAAAAAAAAATTAAAACCCAGACACATAGACTGCCAAAAGTGCTTCTGTAAAGAAATTCCCAACAACAATTAGTAGGCCTGGGAAGAAGCAAATTATGACAGAATACATTGCATAGGCAGATACATACACACCATTGCATATCTTAACAGCTCACATACAAAATGTGCATACACATATACAGATACAGTATGTTAGTTCATATGGATTGCACATCATTCAATTTCACACAGTGGCACACATCTATATGCAGACAAAATGTGAACTAGCACTGTGGCCAATGTTATGTGTACACAACGCTACTCACAAAAATGCCAATCGAGACATGTTGATCATCTTATCTGATAGAGTGGTCAGTCTGTTGCCACGGAGATAGCTGCAAAACAAACAAAGCACAAGGTAAAGACCAACAAACAACAATGAACTACACAGAGAAACATGCTACAGGAAGACTAAGAGAGAAGAAGAAAGCTGATGCAAAATTCACGATGAAATTGACCAGCATTTCACAAAAAGGTGACCACGGTGTGTGTGCACATGTGGGCATGCGAGCAGGCGCACACATTATGTTGCTAATGCGTTAATTTAATTGTCTGGTTATCATGCAATACTAAACACGTATCTCTGAAATCTGGTCACAAATTTTGCCTTTATTCATGCTCATAGTTCAAGACTGGGGTTTATGTAAAAAGTTTCCAGGGAAGTCCTCTGGACCCCATCAGGAAACCACAAAAAAATCAAACAAACATCACCCCTCTGCAGGCCAAGAAGGACACATCTATGCCCTGTGCCTACTTTGGGTAGTTGAGCCCAACAGTGCCATACTACAGCGACCTAAACTGGGACTGTGGAACACCCCATAAAGCAATTCCTGTACACACACCTGCGAGGTGTCCTGTTGATCAAATGTGGCACGCACAGCCTTGCTAAACAGCCTCATGATGGCTGCCAGTTGGCCACTCAAGAACCCAGATGGTGGTATGCCTGCTGCTGGGAGCTATCCACAGCACTGGGTTCTCATGGTTTGTGAGGGGCCTGCAGGGTTAAGCGAGCAGAGAAGGCGCTCTTGGCACTGCTGTCTGGTACCAGACTGTGGCAAAATCCAGTTCACCACCAGATTGAGCACCTTGTCCGACAGTGCCCTTAGGTGAAGTAGCCTATCCACCTGTGGGGAAGCCCCATCATGATCGGTGCAAGACATGTGGCATCTAAAGGATCATACAGAGCAAGCCTTGCTTGACAGACAGTGTTCCATGCTGTTGAAGAGAAGCTAGACAATTATGAAATTCCTTTCCCATAGGACCCTGTGTGCTGTGGCTTCTGCAAGATACATGAGCATGCATGGTGTGACAAGATATGGCAGCAGCTTCCCACAACGCACACACACTAATGCCGCACATTGCTTGCTTTGAACACATGTGAAGAAATACAGTGTATGCAGTTAACCTCAAATACCACATAAATAAATGTTAGCCAATTACCAAGTCTTGAATTTTTCACTGTTCAAGGCAATGAGTTAGATGAAAAACAATATTTTTGGACACATGCACTTACTCCGGTCTGCAGGTATAAAACCACCATGGCCAAACTATACTCATCACTGTGGTTGGTCTCACCTGAGGCTTTCTTGGACAGTGGGGTTTTCCCTCCTGTCTGTCTGTTTTTCAGTCTGGCTTTATTCACATTATAATATGGCAGCTCTCAGATTTTTTCATGTTTTTTTTTCACATCTTTGATGGCTTACTATATTTTGCTAGTCCAGGATGCTGCTTCTTGTCCTGTTTATTATTATTATTATTATTCCCACTGGGTTTTTCTGTCGCCACCCTTGGGCTAAGGGCTGTAGGTGTAAATTTATCATTTCTTCTTCCTTTTTCCTTTTCGTTTCTGGCCTCAGTTATCCTGGACTTAGGTCTTTTGTATTGCATATGGTTTGTACCACGTGCTTTCCATGCATAGTCTGAACACAGACCAACCTACTTCCTGGTTTAAGTTTTCTTGCATTGTCTGCTGCTGTTTGGATGTCAACATGCTTATGAAAATTGGTATTTCATCATGTGTACCGAATCACAGTACACCATTAACTGAAAACTAGGGAAAACGTTGTGTGGGCAGCATATACACATTTACTGGTACATTTATTGCCTACCTAGCTATAGAGGGGAAAGAAGTCTTGTCTGCTGTTAGGACTTACTACTGACAAACTGCAAACAAGCAAATTTGAAAGTTCCAGTAAATAATTACTTGGTAAGCAGATATGCACACAACTTTATGTGTTGACCACAGTGCATGGTTATCATGTCAAGAAAGATTTGCCTGTACTACTCACAGAGTTCCAAGCTTGTCTGTCCTCAGACCTCCACTCTCCAACGCCTGTGAAGTCAGGTTATTGTTTGACAGATGACTGACAAAGAAAGAGGCAGAGAGAAATGCAATGACTAACAGAATAAAAGAAACTGCAAGAAAATACGCCCGCAGATAAGTCATATCAGTTTCCTTCATCACAGAAAACAGCAATGTAAAGCCAGTTGGAACTCGGATAAGACGTACCTGGCTTAGTATGTACACGTGGCTAAACTGTACTTACTGCTGGTAATGGAATGGCCGGCTATTGAAACTCTATGCAAATTTTCAGTTAGTACGTAGCCACATATAGTATGTACACTTACTTAAAACATACCACTAATCTCTTCCTCAGTTACAAAAACCTGGCTAGTACACACTTTTCCTGCCAAGGGTGCTAGAAGAACTATGATCAAACCAGAAATAGGTGCCAATGGTGAAAGTGCATGATGAGGCTTCCGACACTGCATCTTCTACAGCTAGCAGGACCGTACACAACGGCCAGCAACGCTAGTCCTGATGTCACCACTAAAACTGGAAGTTTCCCGGCATGTCATACCAGCAGTGAGCCATCCTCAAATAACTACAGAAGTGCAGTGCTGATGCGGCGCATGGGTCTCTCCTTCAACATGTTCAATATTCATTAGCATTGACAACAACGTTGAGACTGCTGAGACGCTGACAGACAACGACATCGCTACCATGCTCCACGGGAAACACGTCAATGATGATGAAACCAGTACTTTGACCAAGAGATTGATGAGCCAGTCATTTGTCCAACATATCTAGGAGTGTCATTCTATGTTGGAGGTCATGACACAATTTGTCACATGCCACTCTACCAACAGCAGCCATGAGTAATGTTAACATCATCGACTCTTTAGATGAAGTTTTGTACCAAGCTAGTATTAGGAGACAGCCTGTTAGAACCGAGTTTTTCAAGCAATAAAATAATGTTTATTGTCCTATTGCTGTTGTCCATCAGCTTCAGTGTACCCACGTGTGCATATATTGGGCCTCATATATGGGGAAAAGTGCACTTTCAGTTAGTACATACTTTTTTCATTTCCCCAGGCAGTACGTCTTATCTGAGTTCCACTGTAATTCGGCACACACTGCGGCATAGTAGCAGCATAGACAGGTATTTTGTGGATCTGTGCTGGCACAGCAGCCTTTCTAGCTGATGCTACCACACAAATATATGTACATGTACCATGATGTACTGTAGGTGCTGTGGGTGCCCTTCTTGTATGCATTATATTCATGTCAACATGCACTCATGAACAGCTGAACACCAGAGTGCATTCAAATAGTGAGGACATAATTATATTCAAACTTTTGAATATTAGAATATTAATGGCATCTGAAATTTATGCACATACACACCTTACCTGAATAGCTCTGGTATGTGTAAATAATCAAATTACTACGAATCGTGCTCACATGTGAATTACTGCACACCCTGCTCTAACGGGCTAAATCAACTTACAGCAAATTGATAACTGATTGTGAAAACGCCATCCGGCTAATTGTTTGGATTTGATTGTTTTCCAAAGACCTGTAAACACAAAAGGTAAATATAAAATGTAAATAATGACACTCATAAAACCCAGAAAAAGCAATGGGGAAATTTGAAAAGGTATATGTATACGTCTACAGAAAATGTTTCACCCCAAGCTGGTTTGAGATTTTCCAAGAAAAAACCACAAGTTTGAAAGTGAACTTACATGGAGTAACAAACAACAGTTGAGAGCACGGATATAGATGGCACATATACTCATCATGAGCTATTTTGTAAGGTCAGGTGTCAACTTGCACTGGTCAGACTACATGTCCGCTCTGATTATACAGGGTATTGTTGTATTCTTCTCCTGAGACAGTATCGGTGCTCTCCTTTAAGATCAAGAGATTACCAAACACAACAAACATCTGCAATGGCGCACGTTGATCATCAGTCAAGGGATTAGTGCCAAACACAATTTGTAACCTGTAACTGCGCACATCTACTGGTGTAACACAACCTCAGTTTAGCATCTATCACAGCTACAAGGCCGTCATTTCTTGTTAAGTAACCACAAGAGTTGATGGTTCAGTGCACTTGTAGTAAGCAAACACTAGTCTTACAGAGTAAAGAGATTTTTCAGTTCACTTGTGAAAACGTTCCTGCGAATCCATGTTAGCTGATTTTTGTCCAAAAATCTGCAATCAGAAGAAAAGTAGCTTGACCATTCTGTAAGCTCAAGAGCCCCAACTGAACACTGTTTAAAGTTAAACAATAGTATTTCTTACCCTCAGTCACTATAGGTCCCGGTAAGGACCGAAAAAGGTTCTGCTCTTGATTGTTGTTTGTGTATACATGTGTGTGTGTGTGTGTGTGTGTGTGTGTGTGCGTGCGTGCATGTGTGTGTGTGTGTGTGTCATACATACCAAATAGTCATTATGTCTATGGTATCCTTTAGTATAGTGCACAAGCCTGCACAGCATACATCTCACAGAACGCTGGATTTGCATTGAGACAGAGGGACCATGACAGTCTTGTATCTATGCATCTCCCACACTAGCAGAGATCTTTCTTGGCAGTGCGCCAACATTTTCTCTGGCCTTGGGCTTCTGATGCATGTGTAGGAGTCCAATTGTGTGTGCACTTCTTGTATTACAGAGTGTTCTCTCAGCTAAGCATGCCAAGTCTGACTGTTCTCGCCACGCCACCATGCATATACGTGTAAATGGAACAATTAAAGCATTTAATTAAGACCAGTTGCGCGTTATGTCCTGACTGAACTGAACCATTGGTTATATAGGTCAAAACAAGAAAGCCTTGCAGTACAGACAACTTACAAATTGTAAAGGCCACCCAGACCAGTAAATGCCCCAGTTGATAAATCTGTAAGGCCAGCATTTGTCAGTTTTCTGTCAACAAAGCAGTCGCAACAAACAGGTGTCACAAAAACACCACTAAAGCATAGAATTATCCCAACCTTACCTTAATCAAAGACACCAAGAAACAGCAAAAACAATTATATGTAAAGACAGAAAAATGCAAGCTTCACGTACAACTGACTAAGTCGGCTGAGCGCACTGAACATGCCTCCAGGTATAGTTGAGAGCAAGTTGTGGGACAGGTCTCTGCAGAAAAACACACATTGAAGAAAACTATCATAGGCCTTTAGGTTAGGTACCTTCCATGGTCTATCATGGTATATACTTATGGTGCATCTATGGTATACTTGCAGTATATCTACAATATACTTGTGGTATACCTACAGTATACTTGTATATCTATGGCATACTTTGGTTTTTGTTTACTTCTAGAACACAAATTAAAACACCACATACCAAGATGTACTTGTCCTTAAGTCACGAATCTCACGCAAACACAAAAAAATCCAACTGTTGCTAAATCCTTTGCAATAACACCCCAATTAGCCTACAGCGCTATAGTGTCTGTCATCTAAGGTCTAGGCGTTCAGAAGAAAGCCACAATGCAAAATTTCACAACACTGTTAACTATGAGCACTTTGTTGAAAAAGCAATTAAAGAGGTTCTATTGGATTCGCTCTTGATGTCTTGTACAGCACATCTTCA
>JAOWAW010102339.1:0-15146 GCA_028565695.1 Nicola tetela
TCTCGGTAAGCAGATTACGTATGAGAAAGCACGCGCGCCGGGACGGCCCTCTCCATACGTAATCTTGTATCAGATTACGTAGAGCAAAACCTCCCTATTCTACTCTACCCTGCACGGTTTAGTCATGCGATAAGAGTCCACGCAAAAGATCAAATTAAAAACCCAAATTGAATTTCCGAAACACCCGCGAGTTAATGACGCATGTAAGGCAGAGATGGTGGCTAAAATCGCGTCAGCTGAAAACCGATATGGATACTAGCAGCAACAGCTGATAAACGCAAAAACAAATGGCGGAAAACGCAGCAGACTGTAGCAATCTGGCAAACTCTTATTGCTAAAAGTTCCCAGGGTTTGCTGATATAATGACGGTTAGTTGTTGCATGATAATAGAACGAGGACTAACGAGAGCTCTCTTTCGAATCAGGAAAAGCATCTTTGACGACTATTATTGACGTAGATGCTGTGATAACTAAAATTTAGTCGTCTGTACATACATTCAGCAAGTGCCATGCAGTTAATTGCGAGAGCTAAGTCGTTTAATTTGTCGGCTGCATATGTGACGTATAAAAAACAGGTCGATCCCAGAAATTGAAAAAGGCCGCACCCTAATGATAACTTTTATTATTTCCAGTAATAATAATTATTATTACCAGTCAACACTCTAGTATCCTTCAACTCTGAGAGGCCAGGCGCCACAAAACCACAGCTGAGAAAGTTATGCGATTCAGTCATATACCTACTCACTCGCGGTGCGGCCTGCATGACAATGCTACGAGATCGGGATGTCCTAATGCATTGCGTTTACGTAGTAGAGTAGTTACTCTAATACCAATGTAGAGGACATGTACCAGTATAATAACATTATGTCCGGAAAATGCGTAATCCAGACCGGCTGCCCACATCTGAGCGCCAATGTTCGTTCCTCGCCTGTCACTACATAGTCCAGGATCCGAACGCAATAAAAACGCTCCTCTGTAGATCCCGTTCAATACTGCGGCCAACAAAGGTTTATCACTCCTTATGTAAAGAAAGACTGTAGGAAACGTCTCAATAAGGTTAGAGAACATGTCTTTTCTTGACGATTTTAGGGACCGCCGTGCAGAGCTCGAGTTTCCGCGACAACGCATACTTTGTGTATTGGGCGCACGGATGTCGGCACCTCGCCAGCCCGCGAAATACGACTTGACAAGACATCAACTTGAAGCTCGTTTCCTCAGTCCTCAAGCAGCTTAACCTCTATGCGCTTGTTTTTCTCACGTTCAGCTTCCTCTTTGGTAGATAGCTCCTCTAATATCAGGGTGTAACTCCCTTTGGTAGCGCGAATCAGTGCCCCTTAGTGATGTAAAAGAAAACAAGCACAAATGAGGCTCCGCTCGTTCCTGCTGTTCTGCTGTTCATGTTTTGTTACCTATGTTATCTAGCAAAAGCGTTTATTAGTCTGGCTCCATCCTTCAGTGGTTATCTAAAGCATAAGGCCAACCCCCGTCTTTCCGAGTCCCACTCAGTTATGTCTCTCCCATCGTCAGAGCTACAGTCATTTTGCGTCATACTGGGCCTCCAGAACTATCCTTGAAGAAAAAGCATCATACCCAGCGGTGCCGCAACGCATAAGCTAGGTGAGTTTAGTGTTCAGCGTAATGCTACCTTCTCAAGCCAAATTTCGATGCATATGCACACCTTTAACAATAGAACAAACGATTAACAGGGATACTAAAATTCACAGCGGAATTATATCGGATTCAGCAGGAAACAGGGCCAGCGCTGTCGAAAGATGGACAGTGTAACAGCCCATCTGATTAACGAGCTAAAAGTTACGAGGAACTGCTCAGTGTCACGTGGCGGGAGAAGAGCTTGATAAAGCTACTCTGCACAAAGAAATTCAACAAATGAGAATGAAGCAAGATGAGGCAGATATTACTGTAGGGTTATGGCGCAATGAATTCTGTCCCAGCGATTCAGAACTAGTCAGTGAATATACTAGTCTACCATTGGTGGTGTGGCTACTCTCGATGTTCTGCATGACCTAATGAACGCAAAAATTATTGGTGAAAATCCATATGAGCCTATAACGTCTTCGGACACAAGCTTTTTTGAGAAGCTGCACCAAAACGAAGGCTTGAGCTTCAGACTCTTTCTTCACTGGCAAAGCAGTTTGCATCAGCACTGATCTGTTTCCGCCACTCGTGCTTCTTAACTAAGAGCAGACAGGGTTTTTTCTTGCCCAGACAGCAGTGTTCGCTCGGCTCGCAAAATGGATTTGAATTTAAGGGATGTCTTACGCTAAAATCCTGGCCCACGTCGATTGTTTCTTGAAAGTCTAAATGGATTACCTGGAACTCACTTGAAAGGTAAATTTAAACTCATGTCTCTTCTTGTGACAGATTGGGCTGTCCTGGCCTGTTCCAGCTCCATCTGCAACTGTACTACTGAATCTTTAATGCTATGGCTCTGCTGCGAATGCAGACTTGTCTTCCGACTACTTTCACTTCACGTGCAGAAACGATCTTCAGTATTGTGCGTTCATCTTTTCGGACAGGTGGAACAAGTGTGGAGTTTAGTTGCTGACCGCCTCCCAGACTCGGAGCCGATGAAAGGCATCAGCAAGCACACAGAGGCACACATTGCATGCAGATTTTTCGTGGTGGTTAACACTGTTCTGTGCAGTGGATACGGTAAATATTCATTTCTCTGTGACAGTAAATAAACTCAACTTATTGCAGTTTTGCACAAGAGTAATCACAGCAAATGTGTGCTGAACATCTCCATGGGCGCAACTCTTCGAGTTTTTGTCTCTGTTGGCTCTTGGAGAAGATTTCAAGATGTTAGCAAGCCACCATATGATGGAGTTTCTCCCGTCTCTCTACTTTACCAACGCTAAGCTAGACTTCAACACAAGAAGAGCCAGACACACGTTTACTGCTGCATGCAGCACAAGCCTCTGCTACTTCTTCATCAGACATTGTTATGCGGTCGCTTCACTGACACCGATGTTTCAGTTCATCCAATTTGCTGTGCTTGTGCATGTCAATATCACATTTCATTGAGTTGTGTTTGTTCTTTCGAAATGGAACTCGACAGAATGTACGGACCCTTCAGGCCTGTTCGGACAATGGCAACCACCTTGCCAGTGCCTAATTGCGATGCACTTCTTGGAATGCACTGTGTGTCAGGCCATGACTCTACAAGTGCAGTTGTTGATCGTCGAAAACAAGCCAGTGCTTTCAATCTTATCCTGCCGTGTGAAGCCTCTTGTTCAGCTATGATTAGCCTTGGCAGCTGGTTTGGAGTTGACGACAAGCTGTTCAAAGAGTGTGAGCGGTTTGTTTGCTCATTATATGGCTCAAAACGCGCACCAACGTAAAATATTTGTGCTATCAGCTTTTTAGTTTAAAAGTTGCGGCTGCTTCTCAGCTCCCACCCACGGCTGATGCGCTGCGATAGCACATGGAGCGCATAAATCACCAAGCTGGTTACTGGAGGCGTTGTCTGGAATCCTGTCCAGACATTCCGTCCCCACATGGTCATGGATGGCACATCAATGGTGGTCGGATATTAAACTATTGGTAGGATGGATCAACCTACGACACCATCCCAGCTGCTCTCTTTAACTCATTGTTCATGTCTCCCGGGTTGTCCTAGTGGAAGGTGTTTTGGTGTTCAGCATTCCTGCCCTGCACTGATGCCTGCTGATGCATAGGATGTAGGCATTCTTACATAATGGCGGCACTACTATTTGATTTGAGCATCATAAGTCGAATTTTCGCTTAAGCGCTAAAATCGGGACAAACTGCAAGCATTAAAAGCAATTTTCATGCAGAAACACTGAGTCCAAAAACATAAAACATAGAGTTACACCAAACTCCTCCATTACGACAGCCATGTGGAGTTCCGAGTTGTAACTAACTGCAAGTATCCGAACTGCGCGCTACCCGTGAGGGCACTGAGAGATGTGGAAATGACTTTCTTGAACACACTGGCCAAACAAAGTAGAAAAAAAAAAACAAGTTTACTTGCTGTAGTTACGGCAATTTTCACGCGAAGGGACCCTGGAATGTTATAACGTTTTTGTCAGTACTGTTGAGTTGATAACTTAGATTCTCAAATTAAGAAAATTGTACACGTAGACTTTGCAATAACAGTATACATGGACACGGAGAGCAGTCGGTATCAAATACAAAGAACAGCGTGTGCTGCACTCCTAAAAGGTCAATCGCATGGAAATATAAAACGAACTGCACAAGGAGCAAAGCCATTGCAGACCTCAAGGTCCAGGTTAATTTTTCAAACAGAGCGTGTGTTTCATGCATTTACAAATTATGCGCGTATTATGTAGCGAAATTCCAACAGCCGAAAGAAAGGGAATATTGGTGACCGTATTTACGAAAATATTTCACATACAAGTGTATGCATGCAGTCCCCACCAACTGTTCTATAGTATGAGAGTGGCAATGAGAAGTACAAGCAAACAGTAAGAAATGAACGTTAACAGTAAGCTCCTACAATGCATCCACTTGCTAGCAAACATACCGCAAAGAGTTTTTGACTGACCAGTTAAGACAGGCGCACTGAGTATAAGGATAAACCGAAGCAGTGCTTGGAGGAAGATGATTAAAACCGGTTTTGACCCTATTGAATCATCCTGCCACGTACCCTATCTGCTTTGAGAGGGTTTAATAACAACGTACGGGGAGCATAATCAACAAAGAACGGGAGAAACAAAGTATGTACATGAGGTTTATGGACAGCCAATATTTAGCTAATGGCCGCTAAGAGTGCAAGAAAAAGGCAAACATCCAAGCCCCGTCTTTACTTTTTCACCACAAGAATTATCATTGTACCATGGCTATCGTCACAGTGACCTAGTAGTTACCTCATAATCTAACCTTTGCCAGATTCCACAGAGTACGTGAGAGAAATTGCAGCGTGTGCCCTTTGCCGAGGTAACTTTTCATGATAAAGTAAACATCCATCCATGAAGAGCAAAACTGCGGTGGAATTAAATGAGCTGAATGACTGCGAGCTATTGCACCTGCAGAAACTAATTTGGGCTCACAGAGAGTGAGGATATCGATCTTGAACAGGGCCGAAAAATATCTCGTCCAGAAAAAAACACCGACAAAGGGTGCTTTTCAGAGAAGACTTAATAAATATGAAAATAATAATGTAACTTGGCCGGCCAGCGCGTGCAAGTACACGACAAACGATGTTTATGTGCCAGGCGAGATTTTAGAGACGCAGTTTGTTTGCACAGGCTGTCCCAAGCACAACTAAGAACAAAGAGTTGCTTTCTCCAGCAGAGTACAATCGACCGTTAACGTTTTGATCTGGGAAGCTCATTCAGGTCTGTTGTGATCAGGTAATTAATTTGCTAATTTAGTCATACTGGCACCTCAAAACTTGGGATAGATAGCCAGAACAGCTAGTTGCTCTTGATCTGAGTAGGAAGAGAATGAATCTGAATGATCCTATGTCGGATTTGTCCTTCAGCATATGGCCGAGGTGCTTTAGCTCCTGTACATATGCAAGGCAAAGTGCATGTTTTAATGCGTTGCAGCACAAGTAGCTGGATTTCTGCTAGAGCGGACAGGACCGTAACCAGGCCTCATTAAATGTTCCTTTCACCAACTTGTCACTAAATAAAATAAATCGAGATATTGTCCATGAACGCTACGATAAGGTGGGCTAAGTAGGCTCAAAGGACGTCATTCATCAATTTCAGATCGTTTGTAGGTGGTATGGGGCATTTCAGCCGATTTCTCCCGGACTTGCTACCCATAAGGGAGATAAAATCCACTGCAAGAAACCCAAGAGGAGTACAAAAACTAAAGAAAGAGGCACGGTTACGGGCTCTGATACTATGGACAAATAAAGAAATTTAATTTATTGTTGCTTTCTACGCAGGCGTTGAAACCGTGCTACGTCCATACGATCTTCTAGCGCACAAACATTCAACCTTCAGATAAGCACACGAGGCAATGTACATATCCCACTCCTCACTCAGGCTCAGAGGGATGAAACCGTACACTACATGATTGCTTAAAATTAACGCTTCCGTTTCAATGTGCTCCTCCTTACCGTTGAAATACTTAGTTTACCATTCACACCTTATGAAAACCATATTTTTGTTCGGCATTGGTCAGTATCGGCGCACTCTATCCTAATACGGCAGCTGATCCTGAACGTTTCATTTGTCAGATTATTGGTGTACTACCGCTAATAGCATTAGCAACATACAGCAGATAATTTAATCCTGCAGGAATGTAACACCGGGCGTGCGATCTCTTTCTGAAAATGCTGTATATCTAATTGCTGATGTCCTGAAAACGTTCACTGATTAAGAAACGGCAGTTTTTTTTTTTATTTTTATCACGCCCTCAAGGAGCCAGTTAATAACATACAATGGTCAACCTACGATACTATCGACCGGCCGGCTTGTGAGGCACCACGAATTGTTAATTCGGATACTATTGCAGACTGCAAACCAGACGTTCATTCAAATTACTCTGGTAGAAGGTAATTGACTCACGGCCTCTTCCCTGCCACATTCCACCGTACCTTGTCGGTATTGCTTGGTTTACTCAGGTTTTCAAGGATCCTTCCTTCTATCAGTATTCTTCCGTCAACTATCTAGAACTCTATGTAATTCGTAGCAAAAAGAGGGGCGAATACGGGCGCAGTGTTGACAACTATCCAGACGGACGAATCAGAAACTCCTCCTCTGGGAGTAACCTGTTACGACTAATAAAAGTTGGCCGGGCGGCTCTCGGAGAGAATATTAATGTTACTCCACCCAAGACATGGAGAAGCTCCCGCTTTCGCACGAAGAGCTTTGTTTCGCTATTCTCTTTGAAAGCCACGCTGTAGTTTGTCAGTACTTGTTCGACTTTCTCGTTTCGGCTGTCAAGGCTGGAAATCCTCAAACGTGAAAAGACACAATCACCTCTTGTTTCTCTCCAGCTTTAAAGGGCCACGTCAAGCAACGTCTTGAAAACAGCCAACCACTGGCAGACTTTTACGCTATTTGTAAAGTGTTTCGTTGCCTAATTAACGATGTGGCCAACTTCCGTAGAGGATCTCTTCTTGACCCTCACGAGAAGGAGAGGTTTTTCTTACAAATACAAGGAATGGAGACAGCTAGACACTGGGTATTTCATGGTGAGCAGTACGTATCCGCTGGAGAAGTACGTTCAAGTATATGTTTGCTGCTTGGAGTTCTTGGTACAGTTTCCAGCAAACGTGCAGGCTTAAGTGAACGCCTGACTAGCATTTTGGAGACATTGTCACGACTTTATGCTTACACAGAAATTCTGGGAAGTGGAAAGGCCGAATGTATGTACGTTTTGAAACAATGTTCAATTGCAAATGCCTTGTTATACAGCAGTTTGAAAGAACTACAAACGAACTTTAAAACCCATTTTAAGCCCGTTTGGAAAATCTCCAAGGCATCCTCAACCAGCAACCAATTAGGGAGTCCAAAATGTGGAGAAGCCGCAGAGAGAGCCACTGACCTATTTAGGTTGATTGAAGAAATCAAGAAGGCTTTACCAGAAAAGTTAAGGTGTCTTCAGGGGCAACAAGGAAGGCAAGACAAACATTTGGATTACTTTCTGATGTGTGACAAGGTACTGGAGTCGAGGAACGCGTTGGCCCACGGCTCACCGCTTACAACATCAAGAATTGAGGAAGACTTATGTGTTATCCACAGCCTTCTGTCTGTGTTTGACCTTAGCTCAGAAAGGCCAAATTCCGCCATGAAAAGATTAACTTCAATTGACAATGCAACCGACCTTGGTGAGAGTGTTTTTCGTATGAGATGCCATTGTAGTGGAAGAGAGTTTGCTGAAACCACGCACAGTGGAAAGAGACTCCTTCGACCAAGAGGTCAAAACTTAATGGGAAGAACAGAAGAAATTTCGATGATCAAATCAGCATTGGAAAGAAAAGGATCACAAACTATCAAGGCGGTGATCATCTTTGGCCAAGCTGGGATGGGTAAGAGTTTTCTCGCTAGTGAGGTGGCTTATTCTCTAATGAGAACTTATAGAACCCAAGAGTGGTTAAGGTGTTCAACGATTCGTGATCTACAACAGGACCTTTTACATTCATCTCTTTCCTCCCACGAAGAGACGCTCTTTTCAAACATAAACAGAAACACAGAGCAGAGAGAAATGACATGTAGCAAGGATGATATGAGATGCACTCAATTGCTTGTTTTGGATGATGTCAGCTCCTCTACGATGAACATTGCATTGGAAATAGTTCGAGAAACTGGTCACTCTGCGATTATAACAACAAGCACTGTCGTCAAACAATTTTTTCATCAAATTGGACAGACCCTTACTATGGTTAACCTCAAACCATTTTCGCTGGTCGAGAGCTGGACACTTATGAAGAAGAAAACAACAGTGTCCAAAATTGATTCCCCTACAATAGCCCTGATTAAGGCGACTCTCAACGATGTTTTGGGTAATCTACCACTTTGTGTAAGCATTTTCTCTTCTTTTCTAGCATTTACAGCTAAGAACAACTGTCTCAGTGCTTTCTTTGGACCTAATTGGCTTTCAATGGAAACCTGGAGGGAAATAGAAGACTCCTTTGGAGACTGTTTTCACATTAGAGGTTTAACTGGTATTGTACAATCAGCTGAGGCATATCTGCAAGATCAGCCATTGGTGGTCTTCCCTCTGATGAAGATCTGCTCACTGAACACTCTCACAATTCCATGGTTTATTCTTCAAGAAGGAGACTGGAAAAGACTACGGGTAATTACGCATCAAACGAACGTAACTTGGCTTAATGAGCTCCAAGGAAGTATTCTTGGAGTTACTGATTGATTGTTTTCAGAATGTGATCAAAACACTTTGGAGACTTGTCGTAACACACTTGAAGAATTAGCTTTGATTGGTTGGGACAGTGCAAGATTGGTCATAATGATTCACAATTTGACACTTGAGAATGCTCAGCAAATGTTGCAAAGGAGAAATTTCTTTCTGCATATTATTGTTTCCAAGGCGGCATCAATAGCTAGCAAGAAGTATGTGGGAAATGAGGAACTTGTTCTTTTGACCAAACATCTCTGTCGATGTCTTTCAGCTGAACTGCTGTTCCATGCAATTAGTAGATCGCTGTGTCTCATCATCGACGTTGATGAAAAATCTCAATTGCAAGGTTTACAGGAAGAAGAAATTTTTAAGAGCTGCGACTACCTGTTTCATTTTCTCCCAAGAGTCATTCAAGGTCAAACTTCCCCCTCTTTCAAAGAATTACTGACCATTAAACAGGTGGGTTTGCTCTCTCATCACGTGGCTGCACATGTTTGTCTTTTAAAGAATAATCAAGTTTATTGTTGGGAATTAGAAAGGAGTGTGACCAGCAAAGGGAGCCACCAGAGACAGGAACATTTTGAAGCATTACCTTTTGAAGAAAAGAGCTCAGAATTAATTAACGCATTGAATACAATACTGATCAATGGAAAAGGATGGGCTCATCAGGACAATGAGTGTTTTGACTTGGTACCACAACAGTTGTGTGATTATTCTCGAGAGGAGTCATTCACTGTAGCATTTTTTCTCTGTCATGAAGCCATCACTCAACGGAGAAGCATCTGTTCAAAGTCAAGAACCACCTACTTGTTAGAAACTTCTCAAAAGTTTGGAGTTCAGTGGTTGTTTAAAGAGCCAAGTATTGATATAGTGAGACAGAAAATAGCTGACATTGTGATGACTGGCAATGCCTCTCTTAAACATCAGATAGTTTTTTATGGTGAGGAAACTTTATCAGTCAAGCTATGGTGTAGCATTTTAGCTATGAAATGTTTCGACAATGAGGATGAATATGGCAAGATTGATAGAGAAACCACTGAGATTGCTTTGCTGTTGATAATCTTCTCTCAGCAAAGACAGCATTTAATTTCAGATGCAATCGATCAACAGACTTTTACCCAAATGACGACTACCAGTGTAAAAGACTGTGTCTGTTGTTTAATGACGGAAAGTTTTAATAAAGCATGTCTGTGGATGTCTTTAAGAAAATTTGGTCGTGCTTTGCGAGTACATGTGAAAGTGTACAACGAAATTGAAGAACTTTTAAATTACCGCATGAAAAGAACACCTACAGGGGACTATGAGTTTTCTGAGATAAATTCTCTTTCGTTCATTCTCAATTTCCTAGCAGGCAATCTGTCAATGGACTCCTTGAAGGTTGGTTGGTTTCGAGGTCTATTAAAATACTGGACTATAATTAATGAAAGCCACCCAGTGATTTCTAATTGCAAGGGAGGTCAAGTTGAGGAGCGGTGCCAGTTGCAGTCATGTGAAAATGTTCACCTCAGTAGTATCCGCAGCCTCAGTCAGAATATTGCGGAGAGATTGTTGCAGCCCCAGGTAGCTTACACTTTCTTTTGGGAATTTCGAGACTTTCTTGAGAGTCATAATTTGCAGAGAACACTCAAACGCTTGGTGATCTTATTGGATGATACCTGGAATGCTGAATACTGCAACACAAATAAATATAGTATTAATATACTATCGCATTTCTCCACCGTTCTCGACTTCATTACCTGCCTGTGTGGTATTTTGGGGAAAACTCAAAGTCAAGAAGCTCTCACAACACTTGAAACTCTGTCAGAGAGATGCCTTAAGGCAGGTTGTATGGCTTGGTCATCTGCAGTTTGCAGGACTGTCAGGGAAATAAGCCATGTAACAGAGCAAGGGAGGATGTCTAGTCTATCAGATAACTTCATGGGAGCCATTCAGGCATTCGTGGATGGTGATTGTATCTGTGCCCAGAAGGCTTCTTTGAGATCATTCAGAGAAGTATTGAACTTTATGGAAGAAGGAACAAAGGACACTATAAATAATTACAACGTTGATACAATGGCATACATCTTGGCTTCCATGCTGTTACACATGGCGCATAATCTTCAGAAACTGTACGCTAAAGACCTAAAGTATGATGCAGTAGAATGGTTTCTCAAGTTTCGATTCCAAATGGCAGAGCATTTTGGATGGTGTTTTCTTGCTGGAGACTTTGGTGTGGAATATATTGAATTTCTTAAAGAGAGAGGGCGATTATGTGAGGCACTAGAAGAATGTCATCTTCTTCTTTGCTTTTTAGTTGACGAGTTTGGAGATGACTATCAAGAATGGTTACCAGAGGCACCGAATTTAACTGAGACGATACGGCTTTTGACTGAAAGTGCTGAAAAACCGGGTTCTCCAGTTTGAACAGTCATCATTTTATACAAGCTGCAGGAACATCAGATATCCTGTCGCATACATGCAGTGCAGCGTGAACTCTTATTAACTTAGCATTTCACGATTGATACAAAAGTTTCAAAGCAATGCCTTCATGAGCCTCTGTTCCTTACATATCAACGTTCATAATCATGGTTTTCTCTCTCCTGAAGAGTTCACAGGACGTCTCTCCGGTCCTGGCATGTTATCTCCCTTTAGGCGAACTAAAGGAGAACTCGTGCGCCAACAGGCGTTTGTTTTTTTCATGAGCGGTCTTGTGCCGAATGATGAGAACGTTATCAAAACGTCCAAAACTTAACTTGAAAATCTGCGAAATGTGATGGCTTTTCAGACAGAAGCTTTGCGCGGACCCACATAAGCCCTTAGTGTGTGATGGAAAGCAGGTTAGCCTGTTTTAACTATAAACGTTCGCTTGATCAAAATAAATGAAAACTGAAAGAAGACATGTATGCAGATATTCCTGCTAAGCTGCATCCGTTCCAAACGGTACTAGTGAAGGACACTGAGGAGCGAAATAGTAGAGATAAAAAAATTAGGCGCCCCGCTTCCAGCATCGCTAGCAATAGCACTTATGCAAAACGAAAGCGGGGAAGTCCCTTTTGCGCTTCTGTGGTTGTCAGGGGCACGTTTTGGTTGCTAGGCGAAAGCAGAAGGCAGAGGCTATAGTTCGATGGAAGAAGTCGTTAGGAAGTCGTTTGGATCATGTCATCTTCGCTGTAGTTTTCGCTGAAGAAAGAAATGGATTTTGTTGGAGATCCTTCGCGTTGGACGGTGTCGCTCTTAAAATTGTATTGTGGCAGCCACGGATTAAAGAAAACGGGCAAGAAAGAAGATCTTCTTACAAGGTGAGGCTGTAGCAGACTTCGGAAGAAAGTTTTCTTCACGATCTTGCGCTGCTCGTCGTGCCTCAGTAGGCAGGCTTTAGTAGTCGATCCCACTAAATGTTCGCTTGTCATTGCCCTTTTCACATTTCTAGAGTGCTTCGCTTTCATGAGCAGCGGTTGGAAACGACTTTTTCCACGGATACTGGCAGTGCCTGGTAGTCGCGACCTGCACGGGGGCCAGTATATACACTGCCATACGTAATGTAAGCGGCATCCACGTTTAGTCTACAGGAGGCGTCGTGCGTGCTGGTTGCCACGTCATGAAGACCCATCTACGTGAATGCAGGACTACATGTACACAAACCTCTGTAAAACAGGCCCAACCTTCGATCGTACTTGGCAATGCATGGCGGGCCACTTCCACTTTCAGCTTGCAGTTTACCGGCTTGTTTCTGATCGTTTGGAGTCTTCTTCAAACTTCAAACTTTGGACCTCATCCTCAGTCCACAATGCCGTTTTATCATTTCATCTAGCCAATACACAAAACAAAAGGCTGACCCTAAATTCACCCGTAGAAGTGCAGGAGCCTTTGAGAGGCCCGTCAATAACTGAGAAGGGTGCAGCGAAAGGAGTTGTAAAAATCCCCACAAAGTCTCCTATGCACTATGACCTAGTCACACTGAGGAAAAGCTTTAGAAAAAAGCTTTGTCCGGACGAGAGAATCTATCCAGAGAATTGTCTAGGCAACAGAATATGGGACCACTGGAAGCCCTGTTAATTTGGAGGAGCACCAACGAGCGGCAGAGGAAGAGGAGGTGGCGAGGGAAGTCTTTCTTATCGACCGCCTTTGAGCAAGGGATGTGTACTTTGAGCTACGTGTGGGGAACTAAAGTTTTGGATGTTTTTCTTTGAACTTTGAGTGATCTTATCTCTGTGACACAAGGAGAAGATTGGAACATTGGCTTATAAGAGAGGATACCGATTTGTACCCCTTTAAGTGTCCTAAGGAAAACTGAAAGTTAAGGCCTGGGGTTCCCAGTTCAAGTGTATGCAAGTGACAATTGGCCTCTCAGCAGTCAGTCAGTTTCGCTCCGAGCATTTTCCGCTATACGTTACCTGCGGAGAAGGAGCCTGAAGACAGAACGAGCATACTTATCGTCATAGGGACCTTGGCTAGTTTAATAGTTTGCGTGTTTCTGTTTCTGCACAATAAAAATCGGACTGCGGATACATATTGATCTGGGAGGAAGGATGCAATGCGTGTAAAAATTTTGCGCAAAAAGTAAGGCGCCGGTGCTACATCTATGTGTGTCGTTACACAGCTGGAGATGGATTAAGGTAGGAGGGTAAAGCCTTGGGAGCAAATTTGGGTGACTTACATTTTCTACTTCTGTTGAAAGAAGAGTGAATAAGGAATCGTTTGGTGAAAACAAAATGTAAAAATTCAAGCGGGAAGTGGGGTGTGATCACAAAAACGTCGACTTTTACCAGGGCATCCCGGCATCTGATGTGCCCAATGTCATTGATAGTCCAACGATTTGAAACCAATTCACAGACGACACAGCACTCACTACTACACACTACTCAAGGAATACATGGGAAACTTCCCTACAGGCAGCATGCAGTAGCTGCAACTGGCACCTGGCTAAAAGAGTGGAGACTCATGGCCAATAGCGACAAGACGGTCATCATGGAAACCAAGCGACGTACAACACTAGAACATCCACCACACATCACTCTATACGGTTCTTCTCCGCGTGCTACCACCCATCATCGCCATCTTGGGGCTCACCTCACAGAAGACTTGCGTTGGAATAAATACATCTACACCTCCCTGCAGAAAGACGGATACCTCCTTCAGATACTACGTCCCCTTTGCTCATCGCTATCTCCCTCAGCCCTGTCGGTGTTGTATCAAATTTATATAAGACCGATACTGGAGTATGGAGACACAGTCTGGATCGGGCTCTCCCAGCACTCAGCCGATCGGTTGGAGCGCTTCCAATGCCGGGCTGCTCGAATCGTTCTGGACTTCCCATTACGCAAGCCGGTTAAACCACAACCATTTACTCACCCAAGTGAACTGGCCAACACTATCATCACGGCGAGAGTACCACCTGGCAGTCCTGGCGCGCTCACTGCGCACAAATACAGGCCCATTACACCTTCAGCAACAGGCCTTTTCACAGAGACAACTAAATTACAACTTGCATTCACCCAAAAATTGAGGAAAACTGTACATCCGTATGATTGCATATACAAAGATACCAGTAATCATTTTGTATGACAACCAGGGTGTTTCTGAAAGGTTTTGAGCCAAGGAAAAAGAAAATTGCAGTTTCACAGATCCTTGAAGTACAAGAGTTGACCAAACAACACTCTGAACAAGTACAAACATGATAAAATTACTCACATACGAATACATCCAATTACATATGATAGAGAAAGGCCTCTAGATATCACTTATAAAGTGAGGAGGGTATTGCACATGTACCAAAAATGCCCTTATAACTAATCTGAGGGTGACAAGTTCACAGGAAATGCCAAAGCAACAATAATCCAATAACGTCCCGCAAGAGCAAGAAAAGAAAAACGCAAGTGCTGCACCACCTTCACCCTAACCTTGCAAAAGCTGCTGGTGGTAAAGGTAGAAGTTTTGTCAGACCCATAGTGGAATATGCTAACATTGCGTGGTGTAATTTACTGAAAACTCAAAATGAACACTTGGAGAAATTGCAACGTCAAGCAGCTCACATAATTTTGGGTTACGGTCTCTTTGATCAAGTTCCCCACCGATGCCTGCTAACACGGTTGAATTTGGTCACGCTTGAATCATGACGGAAGCTACAATTGGCTTTGCTTGGATTTAAACTTTCCAATAAGAAACTTCCAGCTCATCTTCTTGGTGTGGCATTTTCTACCTGATCCCTAAGTTATTCTCTTCGACACATGCACAGATTTAGCACTCCTTTTGCTCGAACAACAGCTTGTCTTAACTCTCCTATATGTGAAGCTTCTTCAATCTTTAATAGTTTGCCTTCAGATTTGCAGGACATAACTTCTTTCC
>JAOWAW010102350.1:0-15137 GCA_028565695.1 Nicola tetela
GGGGGGGGGAGATTGTTTGAACCCATTTGCTAATTCAGCTATAACAGCCAGGACAGAGGACATTCATATTTGAGGCTTAGGCTCACATTGATAAGTAACATTTGCAACCACAGTGGATTGGTTAGGGGAAAGCCAAAGTCTCTGTATACTTGCAGGCGCTGAAATTATAAACTAAAGTGATTATCTCTTGGTAAAACCACCAGAGATTACCCTCCGCTAAAATGGTTTTTGGTTTTGATTTTGCTGCTACTACCTGTTCCTTTAATCATCCAAACAATTTCTTGTGCTGTGAACAACTTGCAGCATCACTTTTCATAGGTATTAGTTTTCATGCACACGCGTGTGTAAGTGTGTACTGCTTCTAACTCAATTGAATTTGGCCATGACGTTGATGCTGATGTGAAAGATTTTTGGGAGCAGGGAGAGGATGGCACTCCTGGTAGGAAGTTAATAAACTTATGCCACTTACCACGATTTCTCTGATGCTGGCAACAACAGCTGTTTCAGTGCACGCATTCAACCAAAACACTCCATCTTTGTAGTGTCCGTGGCTCATTGCTTGTCGAGAAAACTGCCTGGCTACAGTTGTCTTTCCTACGCCAGTCATACCAGTCAGAGCCTGCATAAGAAAACAGCATGTTCTCCCTTACACAATTATTTTGTGCCTTGGAAAGCGGTTTTCAAATTTTGAAGTTCTACCAGGTTTGTCCCCCTTTGGCTGATGGCGCAGCCTTTGGCTCAGCAACAGTGATACGTTCTCTCTTTTTTACTCTTTCAATGAAAAATCCAATTTTTTTAATGTGGTAGCCATTGTGTTATCACCCTATCTACATCAGAAAAAACTTTTAAATGATTTTATGCACGAAAAATTCATCTTAAGGTTTTCTGAACCCAGAGAAATTTCATAAGTCTAACTTGCTTAGATATAAGCTTTTTCCCGCCAACATGAAGGATCCATTAGATGCAGGTGAACATATTTGCGTTACATGAGCAGGAATCAGTAGCAATGAGTCCCGGAGTGACCCCAGAGTTTTGTACATGCCACGTAATAAAAGCGCTCTTCTAAAACTTGAAATGGTTACGAAACCTAACATCATAAGCCACCATTACCACAGTAGACACGGTTTATTCGAATGGCGTGTCGCTCTGATCATGACACGGAAACTATTGTGCGTGCGCGTGCGCGCGCGTGTGTGTGTCTGTCTGTCTGTCTTCTGTGCTGTGTATGTGCTGTGTTTGTGTTGTGTTGTGTGTACGTGTGTGGGCTGTGTGTGTTGTGTTCTGTGTGCGCTGTGTGTGTATGTCATTAAGGACAGAAAGAAAGAAAGAAAGAAAGAAAGGAAGAAATCGAGGGAAAATGGAGAGCCACAGCCAGGGATCGAACCGGGGTCTCGGGATTTGCGCTCCTGTGTCATAACCACTAGACCACCGTGGATCTCACCTCTGGTCTGTGGACAACTGTCAATTTTCCTCAGAACACTGATAAAGTATGCCAGCTCCTATCTGGCTGACCGGGACATGCACTGGCACATCACCAAGAATCAAGTCTGAGTTGGACGAATGTGTCATTAAAGACAAAAAGAAAGAAGGAAAGAAAGAAAGAATGAATGAATGAAATCGAGGGAAAATGGAGAGCCACAGCCAGGGATCGAACCGGTGTCTCGGGATTTGCGCTCCTGTGTCATAACCACTAGACCACCGTGGATCTCACCTCTGGTCTGTGGACAACTGTCAATTTTCCTCAGAACACTGATAAAGTACGCCGACTCCTATCTGGCTGACCGGGACATGTATGTGTGTGTGTGTGTGTTTGTGTGTGTGTGTGTGCGTGTGTGTGTGTGTGTGTGTGTGTGTGTGTAACTTCACCGACACCGAAGTCGTCAAAACACAGTTTTGCGTAAACGTCGGACACGCCCCGATTCCCTTTACTATTAATGTTGCAGACCGCTGATAGATCAGTCATGCCATCAGAGTGTGGGGTTATGCGATGTTAGGTTAAGTTCTTCAACGTGGCTTTACAGTGCAAGGCCGGGCTTTTCTCTGATCTCTACAAGTGCTCACGACCTGCAACACGCACCTAGAGAGGCAACTGCTCATCTATCAGTAGTTATGTAACGAGCCGATCATGAACACACCGATGTTTGTATTCCACCGACAGCTGCAGAGCGAACAACTCGTGCCGGTACGTCGCTCCTATCAATTTTCTGCTGCGATCGCAATTGGATATCAAGTGTCCTGGCACGGGGGCCTGGGGTAATCATGCAGTGTTCAGGTCTAGGCTCTTCACCGCAATACAGTTTAAACAACGTGTACCATCATGATCATAGATCGCCATACAGCCTCAAACAGGAATAAGCGGGAACAGACAACCTACTTGGACAACGCCTCTGCTTGGCATCGAGGGCTCTCTGGTCGCGATTGGCTTCTGCGACTCCCCTCTCAAGCAACTGCCATACCTGCAAGGCAATCCAAACCCGTGAAAAATCTCTTTTATGAGTGCTTCTCGCGCAAAAATCTTAACATTTGGCGGGTCGTTCATTTGCGTCAGTGTAGGCTCTTGCTGCGACGGAGCTCACAATTGCAAATCCCAAACTGCCACCGAGATCAGCGCCTGGTGGAGACTGTCAGCAGAAAAAAATGTTTCGCAGCTTTTTTTAAAGAATTTACTCTGTAATACCCCTAAGAGGCGTAGATGTACATTCGAACCTGGAAAATATGTTTATGCTCTATCGTTGGTCGGCACAAGTAGGCCTATCTACACGTGCACAACTTGCGACTGATAGACGAAGCTATGATGGCAGTACCACCATATAACAGTCTGTGTTTCGAGCGCTTCTGCTTAACAGCTGCTCGAGCGCACCACCTGGGTACGCAGGAGAAGTCAAGGTAAAAAGCTAAGACCGGTTGATCCGGCAAGGATGAACTAGAGTCAGGTTGCGTGTATGCTAATCTATTGTTAGCGATCTCTGGCCACGCTCATAAACCCTTGATTCCCCAGGGCTTATAATAAGTAAGATAAACAATATAACTTTTATGCAGCGGCTTTCCCTAAAGAGTATATTTTTTGCATATAGGCCTCAGAGGCGAGGGGATGGGTAGTTGCAAGCTAGATTTCAGCGTCCCGGTCAGCGTCATCACCGACAAGACAAGTGAAATTCTCAGACGCCGACGTCATCGACACAATTTTCATGAAATGGGTGGCTAATCGAGAAAAATTAAATCGCTGAAGATGCTACGCATGGTCGACATGCACCAGGTCTCCAGATGCTCGAAATAGCACGTAATCAAAGGGAAACTTCGGATTGTGCATACCACATTTTCCCCTGTTCATGATATTGGGCTTGATAACTGATTTTGCTAAGGCTCTACTTGGGGTTGAACTGAACTGGTAGAAGTGTTTGGTAGAGAAGAACCATTGGAAGCTGGCAAACACAATTTAAGAACTTTCTTTCAGGCGCCGATATCCTGTTGTGTACATTTGGAGTGGGCCTCGGGAGCAACTACATACATACAAAGACAAAAGATCACTGACACCAGCCAAGTTTCTAGTCAGAACGACGTTTCGACCTGAATTCTCAGGTCTTGTTCAGGTTGAAGTGAGCGATCAAGTGAGCGATCGCTCACTTTAACCTGAACAAGACCTGAGGATTCAGGTCGAAACGTCGTTTTGACTAGAAACTTGGCTGGTGTCAGTGATCTTTTGTCTTTAGCTATCTTCCAAGCGTGATGTCCTTTAATATACATACATACAGTTGGCCGTGCATATGTATGTGCGCGTGCACAGCTGTCGACTGTAGCTAGTAGAGTGTCGAGCGCAACTCCGCCATTTGTGCACTATGTGCGCACCGCACACATGACGTATAATCACGAATTTTCCCCGCGCCGTTTTCATAAAAACGATCGAAAAAAATTATCAGGGACAAGTTCTTACCAGTGTATTTTTCAGCCATTCCAATTTTCAATTTGCGTAAGTGTCCCCTCCTACTGAGCACGTACGGCCACTCCAAAACCAACCAGCTTAGATAAGGTAGCTTCAGACGTTCCAAGTAACTAGCCGAGTAGGGAGCAGCGCTCATTGCGATGCTTCCTACTAGTATCACCCGGTTGACAACTATTGTCATTAAGCTAAGTAACACTGGAAAGTGAAAGGCTATTCTTGCTGGGAGAACCATCAACCAATCATTTTCGCACACGCATGCGGCCGAGCGAACGAAGCGAGGGAGGTTGCCCAGTCCGCCACGTTCGGACTGCCACGAAACTGCAGCTAGTCATGATCGATCACCTGGCCTGGAATTTCCGGTGCTAACATA
The DNA here is from genome assembly GCA_028565695.1 of Nicola tetela. Lineage (NCBI taxonomy): Eukaryota > Metazoa > Porifera > Calcarea > Clathrinida > Clathrinidae > Nicola > Nicola tetela. Next base: position 4,311 of record JAOWAW010102350.1, read on the forward strand.
CACTTATTCTACACCTATTTACCAATTTCTCACCCATTTACACAAATCCACGCTTATCATTCTTTTATACATCTCTTATTTATCCATACATTTGGGTTCTTCCCTTCCAAAGTTTAACTTCTTCTTCCTCTTTGCCGCCGTCTGTGTGCGTTGCGGGGCCTGGGTTAAGTCAACACCGAGGCATTGACCACCCGACATTAAACAGAGACGACTGAAAATCGCCTCCACCTCGCCATGGGAATACTTTGCGCTCGCTCGACAGCAAGAAGCACTGACAAAGACCGAGATTGCGGCTGCAGTCATGTTGCGTACTCTGTTCATCTGCTCCTTGAAGTCCGCCCAATCAGTCTCAAGACCTGCCTCTCCATGCCGTCGATAGATTGTATGCTTAGTTGTAACCTCAGTTCTGATGCTAGGCACATCAACACAGCTCTCCAGCGCACCTATACAAGTTGTCTCGATGTCCTTACCCTCAGGCATTTTGTCCCAGTTTGTTTCAATAACAGATTCTCTCCAAGCAGGGTTATCTGCCCTTGACTTGGTTGTACGGCTGGTAGGTATACGGTGGTAAGGCATACATATCCATGGTGAACACCGCTCGTATGTGGGTTACTACTGTTGCCTACGAGCCACACGTGGCGCACTGTTGTGCCATTTCCTTGAATTGCGACGTAATGCCCGACCAAAATACGGTATCCCTTGCTCTCAGCATACAACTTCCGATTCCCATATGAGACGCATGGATTCTTTGCAGCACTTTCCCTTTGACATTGGCACAATGCATCGATTTCCCTTGTACAATATGCAGTCTTCCAGTGTGATCTCGTCCCTGAGTTGAAGATACGCGTGAGTATCTGGCGACACTCGCTGTTTTGCCGGAGACCAACCCGTCTTGTCCGTCTTCATCAGAGTCTGGAGAGTCCTGTCTGTTGAAGTTTCTTTCCTGATTCTTCTAGTATCGGGTCGCTGATCGGAAGATCTTCTGTCATGCAAACTGTCTCCAATTCTTTCTCAAACAACGTCCACTTGTCTGTTTTCGTTGCTCTCAATAGGGCGCGTCTGCTACCGGTACATTCTTTCCCGGTACATACGTCACCTCGAAGTCATACTGCTACATTCGTTGTAACCGCCGCGGTGCTTCGTGCAGGGATTTCCTTGTGATCGTGATCGTCTCCAGCGGCTTGTGGTCGTTCTCCACGATGTGTCTTCGGCCTGCGTTGTTTTGGTCACCCGCAAACGCTCACACCTCAGGCTCAGACCTCTTCACATTACCCTTTGCGCTGGAACGCAGCACAGGCTACCGGGAATAGATGTACTCTCAGGTGGTGGCGAGCTCCACCGAACTTGTTTTGCTGCGTGAGTCCCGGCGCTTGGAGAAGTTGAACAAGGTATTGGCGTGAGTACTAAGTGGTAGGTCACCTGCTGGGGAGTAACTTGGGGATCACTGCGAGAAGTCATGCCATCCTGGACGTGTCTGCATGTACGAGCACAACAGTGCCTTCCTTCACAGATGAAGTAGGGGTAGCAGTGGCGCGATGGAACTCCCTCGAAGATGTAAGGTACTCGTCACGCCACCCAGACCAGATCTAGAACTGGTGGGTGAGAAGAGCACGGTGTTTGCCAACGCGTTTGAGTTGCGACTGGTCACTGGGGAGAAAATCCGAGTCGCGAAGTTGTTCATCATCGACCGGAGGATGTGGCAGAGCAGTGAGACTGCGGCCAGTCAGAAGAGTTGATGGGGAGAGTGGGTTTAGATCGCGAAAATCCGTCGAAGGACACGTTAGAGGACGATCATTCAAAATAGTTTCAATTTCGGTGACGACGGTCTGTAACTGCAGGTATCATAGATGTGCACGGCCAAGAACCTTGCGAAGTGGTGACTTGGTCAGGCCAATCAAACGTTCCCAGAAGCCTCCATACCAAGGGGTGCGAGCAAGGATGAAGCGCCATTCACATGAGAGGCGAGCAAGGTGGCCAATGAGAGCAGGTGACTGGAGAAGCAGTTGGATTTGCTCGTCTGCAACGCGGTTAAAGCGCTGTCTGAGATGAAAACGCGAGGTAGAGACCGTTGACTTAGGAAGCGACGGAAGGTTTGTAGGAACTTGTAGGACAAGTTAGGAACGAGCTTGAGGTGCACTGCACGAATTACCGCGCATGTGAAGAGGCAAATGTAAGCAGTGCTGCTTGTCCCACTAGAGCATCGAACTAATAAGGTGCCTGTAAAGTCAACACCGGTAACGTGAAAGGGATGCGCATCAGGGCTACGGATGACAAGTAGAAGAGTCATGTGTAGTGTCGGGTACGGTTTACCAGCAACACGACGACACTGAACACAGCGGCGCAAACTTGTCTTCACTTGTCGACGAATGGCAAGGACCCACACTTGTCGACGGAGGGCGGTGCACGTGATGCATGCATTAACACCTGAATGCAAGGTGGTGGGAGCGTGAACGCTGTAGATGAAGAGCTTCGTAAATGGGTAATGGGCTGCTAGTAAAACTGGTTGTTTCGCAGCATCGGGGAGGACGGAATTGTCTAGTCGGCCACAGCAGTGTAATAGGCCATCCTTCAGAAAAAGATCCAAGGCTCGTACAAGGGGGAGACGACGAGTAGTTGCGCCCAACTGTAGTGCACGAAGCTCAGCAGCGTAGGAGGAGGAGGCCTGACAAGACTTGAACCAAGCATGTTCAGCTGCTGATAGTTCAGGCATCGTAAGATCTGAGAATGAAGTTGGTGAAGAAGATCAGCACTTAGAAACAAAGCGTATCACCCAAGCAGTCACTCAAAGAGGTTTTGTCAAGGTGCCGGACCGGGTGATGTCAAGTACCTTATGGACACCAAAGCAGTCGTTGACGGTTAAGCTTGAGGTGGGTACAGATGAATGCTGTGTTGCCAAGAGGTAGGTAGTCGTAGGAGAAATGAGTGAAGTAGACTCTGGTTGAGAAGGCCACGAGTCGGGAGAGGATATCCAAGTCGGCCCGTGCCACCACAAGGTAGATAACTTGAACTGAGTGCCAGAGATGCCGCGACTCAATAAATCAGCAGGGTTGCAGTCTGTTGGGCAGTATGACCACTGGGAGCGAATTGATTTAGTGAGGACTTCCTTGACACGGTTCTTTAGAAAGATCCTCGTGGAGGGTTTCAAATCGAAGAGCCAGCAGAGAACGATTTGACTGTCTGACCAGAAGTAAACCTGTAATTTGGGCAGACAGTGGGAGAGATATTCAACCAGTCGTACGCCAATGACAGCTGCAAGCAGTTCCAGCTCTGGAATAATGCGTGTCTTGATTGGGGCGACACGAGACTTGGCGAACATTAGAGACGCAGAGGACCGTTGACACAAGTATGCTGCAGCGCCATATACGCTTGCTGGCTTGCGTCAACGAAGACATGAAGAGAACAGTCAGGGAGATCGCTCTGAAAACTCGAAAGAATCTGACGTGGCCATGTGACCTGAAGTGCCTGATTGATGTCTTGAGCGATGTGCAGCCATCTTTCTCGAAGGTTCGGTGGAAGACATTCGTCCCAGTCGAACCGCTGTTTCCAAAGGTCTTGTAGGGAGATCTTGGTTGTGATTGTGACTGGGGTGAGCAATCCAAGGGAATCGTTTACGCGAAAGATATGCTGTAAGGTTGTGCGCTTCGTAGCATCGGACGGAAGGACCATGGTGCGAAAATGAACGTGTCAGTTAAAACATATACCAGCGAAGACCAAGGACAGGAACACTAGGTGTAGTCTCACTAACACCGTCTTGCTAGAACTTGGACTGGAGCAGCTGGCCATTGGATGCCCACGAGCGAAGTCTGAAACCACCACTTCATAGAAGAGATGTAGCTTGCTTGTAGAAAGAGAGAGCGTCGGCGGGTGTGTTGACAGAGGCGAGCACGTTGTCAACATACAGAGACTTGAGAAGCAGATTTACTCACGGAAGTGTCGGTCCAAGTCAAATGTTTCAGCAACGTTGCATGGAGAATGAATGGCGACGAGGTTGCTCCAAATGGGACAACTTTAAAGCAATACACATCGAAGCTTCCGTCGGAATCAATGAGGTCTCGTAGCCAGTAGAAACGAGTTGCGTCCCTATCCTCAGGTGCAAGATCACTCTGCAAGGACGCGTTCTCGATGTCCGCTGTGACAGCGTATCGGTTCAGATGGAACGTCATGAGGATCTCCACAATGTCTGCAATGAGAGCAGGGCCCTGATGAAGGCAGTCATTGAGACTGATGTCGTTCGCCTTGGTCCAGCAACTGCAGTCATAGACGATGCGGATGGGAGTTGTCATTGCGGCCTTCTGGACATGATGGTGTGGTAGATAGCGTATGTGGCCTGTAGGTGTTAAGTCTGCAGTTACCTTCTCGATAAACCCCCACTGAATTTGATCGGAGATAAATTTATTGTAGTGATGGAGAAGTTCTGGACGTTGTTTGAGACGTTTCAAGGTCTCGAGTGTCCGGTGAAACGCTATGACGCGATTGCGGGTAGTGCATCGTCTCGCCACGGAAACCTTGCCTCATAGCGTTCACCATTGAACGACAGTGAGGAAGTCTGGTATATCTCGGTGAAGTCGGCGGCTGCTGAAAGGCTGGTGTCACTATCAGCTTCGATGCCAACGGCTTCGAGAGACCAGAAGTGTCGTAGGTCTGGCTCATCTTTGGGTTGGTCTGTGATGCAGAGCAACAATGAGGTAGAGCTTGGGTGAGTTGCGGTTTGTAGTGATGAGAATGACTTAGTTTCCACCGGGCCGGACAACAGGTAACCCAATCTCGAATTTACAGCAGTAGGACCGTGGGCAATACGAATGACATCGTTTCCGACGAAGTCCCAGTAGTAATCAGCACCGACAAGCAGAAAGACACAGAACCACTGAGAGGCTGTTAGTGGATGGGCTAAGCGAAGGTTGCTCAAAAACCCATCACGTGGGTGAGAGGATGGCTGGTGTTGGATGAGCGAGGCAATCCGTGGGACAACAAGAGCCTTCAATGGAATTGATTTGTCGTTGCTGTCGAGAACATGAATTGACACAAGTGGGCATTGCCGCTCCTCGCTCGTTTGGTTCCCACAGGTAGAGAACTGCACATTTTCGTAGTTGTCTGTAAGAAGTTGAAGGGTATTCGCAAGTCCCTGGCTAATGAAGCTGCGCTGGGGGCTTTTATTCATCAAAGAGGCTTATTGAGACTGGTTGGTAGTAGGTGATACCATGGGAGCATTTGCCGTTTTCAGGAGAACGTGACGTCCACCGTCAGTAGTTGTGTGCACATCAACTACATGCCCTGAGGATTCTGCGACAACAGCAGAAGGCGAGGGTGGTGATGGCTGTGTACGTCCACTCAGAGAGTCTGCTTGACGACACGTGCTTGAGTCCTGTTTTTGTTGACAGTGTTGGCATCGTGACTTCGACGTACAGTCGATGAGTACCGAGGCAGTTGAAACAGAACTTGTTAGTTTTGATGTAAGTGATTCGACTGTCAACACCAACCAGTACAGCACAGTTGGCACTTGCATGCTTTTCCTTACAGTACCTGCAGAGTCGATCGCGAGGTTTTCGAGCTTGTTGCTGGCATAGTTGACGACTTGGCAGTTGTCGCAAAGGCAGCAGTCATTTTCACCCGAGAGACAGTAGTTGCGGCTCCGGCTCCAGCGCTTGCGTCGAGGACTTCCACCTCCTTTTGTAAAGCAGATCGAAGTGGAGTAAGTTCCCAGGAGGAAGAACCATGGTTTCTGGTAATATCTGTGATCACTGAAGACGGAAGTTTACCAATGACTACTGGCACCATAAAATCGCCAAAGGAGTCTGCGTCCTTACCAATAGCTTCCAAACCTCTGATGTGACATTCCACGGAGTCATAAAAGGCGCGAAGGCTTGGGCCGTTTGCCTGCGGTGGTGGCAAGGAGAGAAGGGCGTGCATGTGCTCGTTGGTGATGATGTGATCTTTCCCAAAGCGATCTCGCAGGAGTGTCACGGCTGATCGGTAATTAGCGTTCGTTGGTGTGAATCCAGCGATACATTGCTCAGCCGTCCCCTCCAACTGCGCTCGAAGGTACGAGAATTTCTGTACGTCCGAAATGGAGCTGTTGCGATCGACAGCAGACTCGAACGTATCCCAAAAGGATTGCCATGTTAGCGGGTCTCCCGAAAATACTGGCAGAGATAGTTTGGGCAACCGCAACAAACCAGGCTGGGCGGATTGAGTGTCGGTGCTTTGGTCTACGCTGGGGTTCTGGACCAGCGTTGGGACTAAGGATGGTACCGGTTGAACACTTGCACTGGACGTTCGTGATGGCGAATCATCCAAAATTGCAGCCGGCAGCGAACTCGGAATTTTGGGGTAAGACACAGACCGCGACAGAGACATTGCCGGTGGCTAAGGGGTAGGTGATCTGGAGACGTCTGACAATGTTAAGGCTTCCAGATAAACCGCAACCCTTACTGACATTTCCTGACCGTCTTGAAAAAATTAGCGGCAGCTATGTCTTCTTCCAGGGCAACGTTATCGTCTAGCAGATCATGGAGAGAATCGTCAAGAGAGGAAATCAGGTTTAATTTTTCACGAAGAGTTTTTTGTTGCAGCCGTAGGGAAGAAGCGAGACGTGCAGAAGCGGTAGTGTCCGAGGGCGGGTCAGATCTTCGTTAGAAGTTTCGGGGAGACGCCTCAATTTCCGGCTCGTGTGGCACGGAGACGCTTCACCGGATTCATCCGAATCCTGGTCACGGCACCAAAATGTTGTGATTTATCCCGGTGAATACAACACGCACAGACTGAAGTACACAACACTGATCGTTAAGTTCTAGGATGGATTGTGAAAGATGAGGCATAACTACAGAAGAGAGGAAGCAAGGAAGAAAGGAAGAGAAGAAGAAAAGAACTGAGCTGAATACGAGTCCAATTTATATGGCGCTGTTCACGAGAAAAAGTACCGAACGTCAAAATTTTCAAAAATAAATTTTTGCGTCAATCTTATTGCCCTTTAACAGCAGAATCTAACGGTGAAAACCGCTTGTGAAAATCTTGTCTGGTTATTGAGATACAGCCATTTTCACAAAGCACGTTCTTAAAGAAAACGGTGTGCACTGTGCAGAGTGAAAGAGTGAAGAACACAAACCATAAATTTGATGAAACACAAGCTTTCTGTCAAGATAACAATGTCAGATAATTGTTGACAGTTCTTGCCACAACACGTGGATGATATTTCACTGAAAATTGGTGCCAGTTACTTATTATTTACTTATTAAGGAAAGAAAATTTGCCAGTAAACCTGCTGTGACAGAGGTTACGGGGGGGGGGGGACAGTAAAAATGTTCTATTGCAACTGAACTTCCTGGGTGGATACATGCAAAGCAGTTTCAAATCATGAATGTGGAAAATAAATTACTCATTGTCCATGGCTGGGGGATCATCAACTTCTGGTGGTGGTGCAGGACATAAGGCATTTTGGCATTCTGCAGGGACATGGGGTCGCATTTCCTTAAACAAATGCTGCTGGCGCTCAACACTTAATCCGCCTGGCAAGAGGACAGGAGGAAGCTCAGCATTCAGCGCGCTATGCACTACTACGTTTTTCTTAAAACAGGGAGATCGATGTTTCAGGTCCATCGATGCTTTCCCGAACAAACACCTGCCCAGGCAAATTACGGTCAAACCTGAAGTGCTGCTGCCTCTTTATGTGGGAACAGGGCAAAAAGAGCGGGCAAAAAACGAATCCCACTCTTACCCCATCTCACTGCCGTTGACCACATGGGATGTGTTGGTGGCTGCTGATTCATCTGCAGCAGCTGCAAGTTGAGGGATACTGCTCACTTCAGACCTCCTGTACTTCCTCTTCAGCAGCCCGAAATGTCCGTCCACCAAGTAGCATGTGTGTCCGGCAATCATGAAGGACAGTGTGGTAACCTCATGCATGCCTCGAATGACACGCCATGCACAGGACGTAATTTTATTTTGACCGCCACAGTTGTCAGCATGCAGAACACATTTTTGTTCCCCTTGGCCGTACCATGCGACAAAGTGGTGGAGTAAAGACACAACAGAGTTGGCACCATGGCACCTTGTGCTGTTCACACTCATGGCCTGTGCCTCGTCAATTAGATAGTTTACCTACTGCGGCAGAGCTTCATTGCAAACACCAAACAAGTGTACCTTTCTCGGCGTCTTGAAATAAATAGGTCCAACCTGTCTGGCAGAGTGTGGTAGCTGCAGCAACCGGGCGAAGTCAAGGTGTAATGCATCTGTTGGAGGTTCCGAGAGCACGGTGTCTGCGGGGATGCTGCAATCGGTGCTGTGGCCAGTTGTTCTGCTGCTGCAACAGTGCACTGCTGGTAGTAACCTCTGTCACGTTGTGCTAGCTGTAGGTGGCTAGAAAAAGCATCAAGAGCTAATGTTTTCTCCTGCTCTGAAACAGCTGGGATAACCTGACGGTGGAAGTGTTCATCACACACGTCAGTGCGTGGTGTCATAAACCGTATGTGAGGCAAACACTGATGCCAAACAGATCGAAACGAAGTAATGGCCATACTACGAACATTGGCTTCTGCACAACTTGCAACATACACCTCACGCACTATTTTGAAGTTCTGGCTGGCTGGTAAAAATAAATTGATGGATCACCTGCCCAGCCATGCAAGGGTGCAGGGCGGGGCATACCATAGCGTTGTGCGTGATTTCCACAAACATTACTGCAAACTTTATCTGTTCAAACTGAAGCGCATGGTGAGGCTTCCGTCTCCGGTTGCCGCGTACGCGAGAAACGGGGCCATTCTCCGCGTTAAAAGGTTGTGAAATTCTTTCTGGCCAAGGCAGTGAATGTAGCGGAACGCACCAACACACACTCGTCGCCTCCGAATTGATAAGTGAAGGCAGCCTTTCGGCGACGTTTGCAATTGCCTCTCGCAGTCTGCTCCTCTGTGAAACGGCACGAATCTAAAATGCCAAGAACAAGCGCTTTCGGTCCCTCTCTTTTTTTCCCGTTAATTAGGAGCTATGCAATTATGTCATCGACTGAACTAAAATTAGCGTAAAATGGCGTCCGGGGTCATGTTGCTTCCGGGCTGTGCAAGCGTTACACTGCAGCCTGTGAGGTAGGGAGATCACAATCGAGAGTTCTTCTTGTTTTGCCGTTCTGTCGTGACATCCTTGTTGGAGTGAGAATGCCGCATCACTGCACTGTTCCACGTTGCAGCAATCGCTCGGGAAAATTCTGTAAAAAAAGGTCACCGCTGGACTGACGATGACACGATGGAAGTCTATCACTTATGCGGAAGCACAGACAAAAGAGTTGGTTGTCGTGGGACGGCAGAAATTTGCGCCGGCCTTCCTTTCTACACCTTTCCCAACCCTAACGTGGAGCGTGAAGAGGAAGTAAAGCGCAAAAAAGCTCTGCTTTTGGAGTAGAAAGTCAAGGTCAAGAAGGTTAACCTTGTTTTGACAGGCAAGAACGATGCCCGTGTTTGCGGAGCCCATTTTCCTGCCCTACGACGATGTCACTACTGTGAGGTTTCATCCGTTTTTGAATGGAGCCGCAAACCCAAGGCGAGAAGCTCTTTGGAGAGGAAGACGCCTTCTGTGCAGATATGCAATGCTATCCGCGCCGTGCAGAGTAACTGTGAGGTTCTGGGAGACCAAATCGACCACTCAGTTAAACAAGCTTCAACAACTGCTGCTGTCCAGAAGCCGCATGACAGTCAGTCGCTGTGCGTTACAGATGACCCGGATGATACAAAGACGACAGGACACTGTTGCAGTTTATTGATTGCAGAGTTTAAATCTGAGCTTAATAGTCTGAGGAGGGAAGTACTGGACTTGAAAGGGGAGCTCCATCAAGCACAGAAAGAGAACAAGTTGCTGACTGCAGAACTGCAGGAAAAAATCTTTTCTGCGCAGAATTATAAAGGTCCTGACAACTCTATCCGCTTCTACACTGGTCTTCTGAACTATGGTTATTTTTATGCCTGCTTCAAGTTAGCATCATTTTGTTTGGTGGAAACAGGTGATCATCCGCACTCCCTCGCTGATGAAGATGAATTTTTTGTAACTTTGGTAAAGCTGAGGAAAAATTTTCCTGAAGAATAATTAGCAATTAGGACAGGGTTTCTCAGTCAACCATTTCACAAGTTTTTCATAAGTGAAGACGTGTTCTTTCTACAGCTCTAAGAGCATTGCCAATATGGCCAAGCAGGGAGCACATGGACAGCATCATGCCTGCAGAAGTCACTTCAATGTATCCTAGAACAAGGGTGATTATTGATGCTGTTGAAATTTAGCCAGCGAACCCAACAGCTCAAAATGTGACATGGTCTGCCTGCAAGCATCACAACACTGCAAAAGCCCTTGTAGGTGTGACACCAGGAGCAGTTTCCTCCATTTCTAAGCTCCATGGTGGCCGTATTTCGAATAAGAACCTAACAGCAGCATGTGGAATATTAACATTGCTGGATAATGGTGATGTTGTGATGGCTGACAAGGGAATCAACATAGCCAAGGAAGCTTCTGCTTATGGTGTGAGAATCAACATGCCGCCTTTTCTCCACAATGGCCAGTTTTCTGAAGAGGACCTTCTTGAGACACGCCACATTGCCTCTACAAGAATTCACGTGAGGCGAGCTATAGAGCAGATAAAAAACAACATATATAGCATTCTTATTTGTTTACCTGTAAATTTTTTAGACATAGCTGATGAAATTTGGTCATGCTGTTTCTCTTTTAACATTGTGTTTACCACCCCTAAATCCCTGACATGTCAGCTTTTTTACTTGTACATTAGCACACACACACACACACACACACACACACACACACACACACACACACACACACACACACACACACACACAC
>JAOWAW010102361.1:0-15128 GCA_028565695.1 Nicola tetela
CTCCCCCGCCCCCCCCCCCCCCTCCCTGAGGTTGTACAGTGTATTTTATGGTGTGTGCGTGTGTGTAGTTGCTACGGTGGGGGTACGTGGATCTGAAGTACATTCAAAGATGAGCGTGTTGTAGTGACGCGTTAAGCTGATTGTCCGAAAGATGATTGTCCGAGGGATTGGGTTGAGGTGTTATGCTAGGAAGCCCGTGCCTGTCTCTTCAACAGAACGGCTATGTGCGGGTTCAGTCTCTTGGATGGTTAGCGCTTCCTCTATGTGGAGGCGTAGCTCGTCGCGGAGATATTTTACAATCTTGAACTGGATGTTAGCAGTGCACGATGGATGTTTTTCTCTGTAGTGGTTACCAAAGGCCCTCGGCCGCTCGCGGCTGGAAAGAAAGTTGTGCGCATGCGTCAATTTTTTGCGTTTTCCATATTGGTTGCTGCCCACGCACATTCAAAGGATTTTGAAGGGTATCAGGGCGGAAAACACAAAGCTGAATTCACGCTCAATTTTCTGTTTCCATAGCCTAAATAGCAGCGATTGCTGCATACTGCTTTGGCGTATAGCTTTAACTAAAGCGTATCGAGAAAGACTGGTTCCGCTGCGTCGACGTTTTTGTACTGAAAAACGATTTCTCTCGCACAGCCTGTGAGCTTTGATCCGAGGATGAATCTGGTCTCACCTGGCTGGCTGTAGAGTTTTCTTGGCCTTGAAAGCGGTATTGAAAGGTGGTGCTGGCACCACTTGAGCGGTGGAGGTAGGCAAAATTGTCGGTGCAATTGGTTTCTGTTCGTACAGTGACCTCGAGCTTGCGGTTTCTTGCATGCCGAACTTGCGAATATGCGCCCAGCTCTACAACAAGCTTGCAGTAGAAAAATGCAATAGAAGGTGGTTGCAAGCTCAACCTGAGACGAGACAGGGCTTCTGAAAAGTGCTACGGCACTACTCAGTGGATCCACTAGCCTGCAGATAGCCTATTGTTGGGGTTAAGGGAACCCCATAATAGCGCCCATCGTCAGCTCATGGTAGAGGTGAAAATTTCGTTGCACCGTCAAGCTGCACGTGAAATTCGTGACGGGGAAGGATGAAAGGGAAGGCAGGACGTGAAGAATAGCCTTCAAAACTGTACAATCAGCAGAACACGCCGTGGAAGTTTGCCCATCAAGACCTCCACCAAAATGAAGTTTCCGTCGTCAGATCCTCCCAAAACGAACACCAACCCACACATGTTTGGTATCCGCTGTAGAGCTCTGCTTATCACGGTTTGCCCTATCACCATGCGCAGGCATGTTGCTTATACAGTGTAGACTGCGCATTCGAAGTGTACGGAGAGGCTGAATTGAATCTGACGCAGCTCGGAGCCAGCTGGAGCAGCCTGACCTTGTTGCGCTAGCGCTAGACGTCCTCTCCGGAAGCCAGTTCGGCTCACGTGCTAAAAGTTTCTTTCCGCAGATCCCATACATGCAAGGGGCCGTGGGTCGACTCATGTGACTTCTGCTTGGCGGCATTCATGCGCTGGCGAGCTCTTTCGTACAGCTTGCGGGTGGTCTTGCCGATGTAGCAGTGATCGCATAGTGCGCATGTGGCTCAGCAGACAACGTGTGAGCTCTGGCAGATTGCCGGTGCTGGGCAGTGTTTCCTCGAGCTCTTTTGATGACAGGGGTTGGTGAGAAATTTTAGCAGCTTGGGTCCCCGCGGGTTGGCTCTGCACAATAGCTGTTTGGCGCTGCGGTTGAATCTGTCCCATACAAATGGGATAATTCAACATGAAGAGCGGTTGTTCGTATGAGGCTTTGGTGTTCTTGCTCTGCGCATTCGTTGGTCGTTTGGTCCAGAGGGGTGGGGAGTATCGGCTGGATCGCAATTTGGCACGTGTTGTTAGCAGTGCTTCTTCTCGGTGTTGTGAGTGGAACATCGTATGGCTCGTTTGAACTCGTTTTGGCTGCTGCTCGCTTGCTCGCCTGAGGATGGTGTGAGTTGAAGTGTAGGGTGGTACCTTTGCTCGCTGGTTTTGCGTATAGTTTGTGTGTGTGATCCCGGCATTTTCGTCAATGCTGATTTTCATGTCAAAATTACCTGTGTTACAGTACCTGTCACTTCTTATCCCCATTTCAACTTCTCTATCCATTGACTTTCCCGACTGCCAATTTGGCTGCATGCAGAATGCGACTGCCACCCCGTGGGCGGAATAGATAACGTCTGTAACAAGACAAGCGGGCAATGCACATGCAAGTCTGGATATACTGGAAGTCTATGTGACCAATGCACAGTAAGCTGAATATCATATCGCTGTTAGCAACATCAGAATATCTAGAACTTGCTGATAGCCACTTATATTAGGGGACACTCAATGAAAAAGAAAAAAGTTTATGTCAGTAAGCTTGTGCCGACATTAGTTAACAGATTTATGCATCTAGTGGGTAAGGAGAAGCAAAACATAAAATGAAAGAATCGATTAGAGACAAGTATTTCGTCCACTGGGATTCATAAGACTTTGCCTGATGACTGATGAAGCCAAGTGAGTGAAATGTTTCTCTCTCTCTTTCTCATCATCACTTACTTCTCTTCAAGGTTATCCGCTTGAGTTAGGAGCCAATGTCCAATGTTAGAAATACTTTCTCCCTGTGCGTACAGTAAGCTCCTACACCAAAGATACGCTGCTTGAAATATTAAATTTTAGAATATTCCAGCCTAGATTAAGAACATTAAAAATAAATTGAGATATTCAGGGGCCAAGTTCAACTGTGCTAAACAATGAGCCTGTTTGTGTCAAAAGAAAAACATGAACTTTGCCTGAACATAGCCTAGTGTTCCTATTTTAGATAATTCCAACCAGTCACCTAACTTACCGTTCTTCAGCATATACTAGCTTACTGTATAAAGGTTGACCATTAACTGAAAAGTTTGACTACAGAGTCCAGTCAGTTTCTCTGATGCCAAAAAAGTTGATGTGTATCTTGATCTCATTCTCTTTTATTTTTACATAGCCTGGATTTTTCAATTTCCCCAACTGTGAACCGTGCCTGTGTAATTCAGCGGGCTCACAGAGTTCAATTTGTAATTTGATCAGTGGAGAGTGTGCATGCCACCCCACACATGTGCAACGGCGGTGCGATGCTTGTGCTCCAAACCATTACGGGATACCTACATCCAGTGACCCCACAATTGGCTGCCAGTGTAAGTTTGCCAGAGTAACATTGAGTCTAAGTTTATAAATAAGGGTAAAGGCCAGAAACTGAAAATTTGGGGTAATTTGAAATTTTGCAGTGGGCAACTTCATTAAACTTTGATGCCATAAGAAATGAAGATTGTGGTCCAAACATTTCATGTACTATTCCTGAAAGGAGTGTAATTTCAACATCACACTTTTAGTTCACAACAATTGGTCGAGCTTCTCAGGCACATGGCAAAACTGTTTCCTACTAGAAATGTGTTAAACACCACAGACTAATTCAAGAATTTTCTGCATATATTTCAGCATGCAATTGTGCCCTTGATGGCACAGTTAATCGCATTGGACAATGTGACAGTAGTGGACAATGCACTTGCCTTCCTGGTGTTGGTGGAACAAGGTGTAACAGTTGTCAATCAAACGCTTATGGTTTTGTTGCCAACATTGGCTGCGCACGTAAGTCGCTGTCTGTTCAAGAAAAAACACGGCACGTCTTTCTATTGTAATTCCAAGTCATCTATGTACTGTGAATGCCATACTTCACTACTTCACTGATGTGCTGTTGCATAGTGAAATACTGGCCATAAAAATTGCTGATGTTTTTCAGCCAAATGGCACAGTTAGTCATGTTGAATAATGTGACAGTACTGTGCAATGCACTTGCCTGGCTAGTGTTAGTAGACTGAAGTGCAATTCTTGTAACCAAACACTTTCAGTATTGTTGCCGGCCTTGGTTACACACATAAGTTGCTGACTGTTAGAAATGCATGTTCTTGATTGCCTTTCTTTGAAGCAATGCCCACAAACATATTTATTTAGTGTTTAGCAGAATGGCTGCATGCTGTCAAAGAAACATCTTGAAAAACCAAGGTTGTTTTTCCTTGTTTCAGTCTTTCAAGAACCTCATGATTTTGTTCTTTTCAGTGCAAGACAACGTTTGGATATCCCTATCTGTTGACCAAATAGCATGGTTTGTTTCTACAAATGAATCTCTATACATAGCCGGAACTGAGTCACCTTTTTCGTTAGTTCTTTTTTGCGTTCTCCACTTACAAAAATGTGAACCTGGCCAAGCTTAAGATTCTCATATTTTCTGTTTCTGAAAAACTGACCTATTTGGTTCCCGTCTGGTTCCTGTCCGATTCTTCTTTGTTTTCTGTCGGGTTTGTTTTTCAATGTTTAGTGTGTCGACTATATCCTTTTGTAAGTCTGGAAGAACTTTTTTGCGTTTTTTCTCTTTGAAATGCCACATTTCTGCCTTTTACCTAGTATTCTGTTTGTTAACAGAGTGCAATTGCCACTTGCCTGGTCAATTAGATCCTTTCAATGGAATTTGTGGTTCAGTTACGGTAAGGCTGGAAGGAAAATCAAATAGCTTTACTGTGAGAAATGATATTGCTTTCCGGTTGACAGAAAGATACATTTACTACCATTTATTCAGGCTAGTCCTGATCAGTGATAGCCAAAGGATGTTACTTGAGTATTTTGAAAGTCTACTGTTTTCTTTATTAAACTAACAAGCGAGAAGTGAAATACCAAAACATTACGACTTCCAAGCGGTCTTGTTTGAAAGCTTTTTTGGCTGTCCCACTGTTTTGTGAAAAAAAAAGAGAACGTTAGATAGCAGGACAGTAGCAGGCAATAACATTGTGCCTGGGTATAAGGCAGTGACAACTGTGAGACTGAAACTGAAATGGGGACAACCGTGCAACTGAGTGTGAGACTGACAATTACGTATTTCAAATAGAGACAGCTGTATGCGTGGGTGTGAGGTAGTCTGACAATCATATAGGTGAGGTAATGACACCTCTGTGACTGGGTTTGAGATACACTGAGATTGATATACGTCCGGTAACGACAGCTTTGTGACTGGTTGTGATATAGCGACAGTTTTGTGACCAGGCTTGAGATCAGTAAACCAATCAGAACCGTATACAGTCAAAAGTCCTTGAAGCACTTACCCGTAACACATAAGGAGGTCTATTGATGAATCTATGGCACAGACATTGCACAGAAAGTGATTCTACTGCGGGAAAGGGCGTACATTTATGGTCTACAGTATGGAGTATGCAAGTAACTCACTAATCTTCACAGTAAAATTCCACAGAAAAATTTCACTGTAACACAACAGCCGTGGATGCACTCTATACACTCTATGCTTATCACAGATCACAACTGGTTTTGCCAGCTTAGCTCCAGCTCACCAAATTATGTCCATAGTTCTGGTGTAGTGGGTAAAAATGTTCTCTCAGACAAGAGAGATGCTGCAGTTGACACTTTAGTATAGCGCTGCTGTCTTATCATCACTCCTTTACAGTAAAATGCAGGGCTGGAGGACAAGTGTCAATGGAATTAATCATGTTAATTTGTAAGCACAACTACAGTGCTGTGACAGTACCAAACAGCTATCAAATAAAAAATGCTCTGTGTTGATAAGTGCTGCATTAACGGTAGTGTATACTCCATGTTTGGTGAGGGCGATGCTGCTTTCAGGGTAGTGCATAGTGAATTGCCCTTTGTGCAATGTGCAGGGCCAGTGTGTTCAGTGCAAGGTCAATGTACAGGGCAGAGTGTGCGAGGAGTGCAGGGACGGGTTTTACAACTTGCAAGACACAAATCCCAATGGATGTGAGCGTAAGTGACGATACCGTTCTGCCTTGTGTGGACGGTTGGCTCAGAGCTTGTTATTTCACGTAAGGTTTCTCCGTGATTTATTCTTAAAACCTCAGATAAAAGTAGGCAGAAGAGGAGTCTGGAAAATATGAAGTGTTTTGTTTAAGCGTACTGTTCTTTCTTATTATCATTCTCTTCTGAGTATTATCTTCATGGATATGTCTGAAGAAAATCATCTGTTTAGAGACGTCATACTTTAAATTAGTGGACTTTTGTTTGTGTTTCTCATCGATATGATGCCTGTCAATCTACAACTGCTGGCAAGAATAACATAGGAATCCTTACATGCACTTTCTATAATTTAACTGGGTAATTGGGAGTATTTTTCCCTTTGTGAGACTACATGATACAAGCAAGGGAAAGGCAATTTAACAGCTGCTTACACACAATTTGCAAAATTGTTTTCCCATAAACCAATATTCCTGAAAGAAGACTAACTATGTACTTTCAATGCCCTGAAGTGCCAAAGCAGTCAATCGCCTAGTTATGTGGAAGCAGCCAATCCCATAAAAGGATGAAAGTGGGGAATTGTTAAAAGTTTATTTCTGTCCACTAGGGTCCGCAAACACCGACAAAATGCTAACCGTTTCATTGCCAACATTACCCATGTTACAGTGCATCTCACTTCTCGCCCTCATTTCAACTTTTTCATCCTTTTGATTAAAATGATTTCTCAGCTGCCAATTTGTCTGCATGTAGAATGTGGCTGCCATCCCGTGGGCGGAATAGATAACATCTGTAACAAGACAAGCGGGCAATGCACATGCAAGTCTGGATATACTGGAAGTCTATGTGACCAATGCACAGTAAGCTGAATATCATATCGCTGTTAGCAACATCAGAATATGTAGAACTTGCTGATGACCGCTAAGGGAATACTCACTGGAAAAGAGACAATCTAATATCTCAGCAATTGCTTCTGTAGGTTAGCATTTCTTAAATTATTACCCAAAGGCTTGATTGAAGAGATGTAAGCAAACAAAGGAAAGAAAGAGAGAGTGAGAGCAGTTTCTCTTCTGTTGATAGGTGGGATCCACGAAGTTCTCAATGCTTGGCAAAGGCCAGAGAGCAAATGTTATGTGTTTCCTCTTGCTCTCTTTCGATGGCTTCCTCTCCCCATGTTTATATCAGCTTGAGTTAGGAGCTTATGTCCAATGTTAAAAACACAGTTACGTCCCTTGTATGATGACTGAGCATATCACCACACAGTGGGACTACAAAGCCCTCTTACTTTCTCTGATGGCAAAATTAATGTGTCTTGATCTCATTGCCTTTTATTTCTGCAGCCTGGATTTTTCAATTTCTCCAACTGTGAACCGTGCCTGTGTAATTCAGCGGGCTCACAGAGTTCAATTTGTAATTTGATCAGTGGAGAGTGTGCATGCCACCCCACACATGTGCAACGGCAGTGCGATGCTTGTGCTCCAAACCATTACGGGATACCTACATCCAGTGACCCCACAATTGGCTGCCAGTGTAAGTTTCAGAGTATAACATTCAGTGTCAGTTTAAATAAATACAAAGACCAGAAACTGAAAATCTGTGGCAATTTGAAATTTTACAATTAGTTATTTGATTAAACTCTGATACCATAACACATGAAGACTGGGGTCCAAACAGTTACATACTATTCCAGAAAGAAGTGTAATTTCGACATTGTACTTTCTGTTCATAACAATTGGTCGAGTTTCCCAGGCACATGGCAATACTGTTTCTCACAAGAAACATGTCAAACTACGGGGTAATTCAAGAATTTTCTGCATATATTTCAGCATGCAGTTGTGTCCTTAATGGCACAGTTAATCGTATTGGACAGTGTGACAGTAGCGGACAATGCACTTGCCTTCCCGGTGTTGGCGGAACGAGGTGTAATACTTGTCAACCAAACGCCTTCAATTTCGTTGCCAACACTGGCTGCACACGTAAGTCACTGTCTGCTCAAGAAATAAGCCTGGAAAATTCTCATTGTGATTCCAAGTTTTTTATGTACTGTGAATGCCACACTTCACTCATGTGCTCTTGCATTGTGTAATACTGACCGTAAAAACTGTTGACATTAGTCAGCCAAATGGCTCAGTCAATCATCTTAAACAATGTGACAGTACTGGCCAATGCACTTGTCTTGTTGGTGTTGGTGGATTAAAGTGGAATTCTTGTCAACCAAACACTTTCAATTTTGTTGCCCTGTTAGTTGCATGTGTAAGTTGCTGACTGTTAGAGCCGCATGTTATTGCTTGCCTTTCGGGAAGCATGGTACACAAACAAATTTATATAGTGTTTAGCAGAATGGCCACATGCTGTTGAAGAAACATCTTGATGACACCAAGGTTTATTTTTCCTTGTTTCAATCGCTCAAGAACCTATTAATTTGGTTCTTTTCAGTGCAAGACCATGTTAACACACTCCTATCTGTTGACAGAATAGCATGGTTTGTTCTTGCAAATGAGTCCCTATACTTAGTCAGTGTAGGAATTTAATGTGTCCTTTTACTTGTTGTTTTATATGTTCTCCACTTATAAAACATGTAAACCTGGCAAAGCTTAAGATTCTCATTCAAAAAAACTGACCTATTTGGTTCCTGTCTGGTTTTTATTGGGCTTTTATTTGTTGGTGTTTTGTGTGTTGAGTATCTCCTTTTGTATTTCTGGAAGAGCGTTTTCTATCTGCATTTTGCTTTCTTTGAAATTCCACATTTCTCCCTCTTACTTTTTAATTTTGTTTCTAACCAGCGTGCTATTGCCACTTGCCTGGTCAAGTAGATGCTGTCAATGGAGTTTGTGATTCAGTTACGGTAAGGCTGTGTAACGCAAGGAGAAAAACCAAATCGCCTTGACGCAAGAAATGATAATGCCTTTCAGTTGAGAAAAAGATACATTTACTGCCATTTAGTCAGGCTAGTTCTTGCAGAAGAAGACTTAAATTGTCAGTGATAGCCAAAGGATGTCATCTGATCATTTTGAAGGTTTACTGTTGTCCAGTAACAACAGTGAGACTAAAATTGAAATGGGGAAAACCATGCAACTGGATGAGATTGACAATTAGATATTTCAGATAGAGACAGCTGTATGAGTGGGTCTGAGGTAGTCTGACAAACATTTAAGTAAGGTAATGACATTTCTGTCAATGTGTATAACATACACTGATATTCATATACATCAGGTAATGACAGCTTTGTGGCTGGCTGTGATATAGTGACATCTTTGGGACTGGGTGTGATATAGTGATGGCTTTGTGACTAGGTGTGATATAGTGACAGCTTTGTGACTGGGTGTGATATAGTGACAGCTTTGTGACTGGGTGTGATATAGTGACAGCATTTTGACTGGGTGTAATATAGTGACAGCTTCATGACTTGAGATCAGTAAACCGATATGAACTGCATACAGTCAAAAGTCCATGAAGCACTTACCCGTAACACATTAGAATGTCTATTGATTAATCCATGGCACAGACATTGCACAGTAAGTGATTCTACTGCAGGAAAGGAAGTGCATTTATAGTCTACAGTACGGAGTAACAAAGCAACTCACTCATCTTCACAGTAAAATTTCAAAGAAAAAAGTCACTGTATCGCAACAGCCATGCATGCATATTATGCACTCCGTGCTTATCAAGGATCACAGCTGATTTTGCCAGCTTAGCTCCAGCTCACCAAATTATGTCCATAGATCTTGTGTAGTGTGTAGATAATGCTATCTCATACAGAGAGAAGCTGTGGTTGACACTTTAGTATAGCGCTGCTGTCTTATCACCATGCCTTTACAGTAAAATGCAGGAGTGGAAGGCAAGTGTCAATGAAATTTTGTAAGCACAACTACAGTGCCGTGACAATACCAGACTACTGCCAAACATGCTATTTCTTGATAAGTGCTTCCTTAATGGTTGTGTATATACATGTTTGGTGGGCCAATGTTGTTTTCAGGTAGTGCATGATGGTGGTGGAATTGCCCTTTGTGCAATGTGCAGGGCCAGTGTGTTCAGTGCAAGGTCAACGTACAGGGCAGACAGTGCCAGGAGTGTACGGACGGCTTTCACAACTTGCAAGACGCAAATCCCAATGGATGTGAGCGTAAGTGAAAATCCTTTCTGCCTTTGTAGATGGTTGGCTCAGGGCTTGTTGTACATGTAAGGTTGTTCCGTGACTTATTGCTGAACCTCAACTAAAAGTAGGCAGAAGAGGAGTCTGGGTGATGGGATATGCATCCAGTTTAAGGGTACTTTTGCTTATTATTATTATTAGGGAGGTTGGGCAACTCGTAACGAGTCGTGTGCAAGTAACAAGTCATGCGACCCGTGACTCAATTGTTACAAATATAAAAATAGGTTGGGTGTGAACGGGCGATTCATGTTTCAATCAGGTGGTGGAGTGCTGTTGGTAATCATGGTAAAATAAATGGCATCCGCGGCTGGGTCAAGCAGCTGCTCTGATTTGCGTCAAAACTGAACACGGGCCATTCTGGCCACCTTGTTTCTTCTAGTTTTTCCACTACCTTTTCCTTTGCAATGGCAGAGTTGGAACACCTGGAGCTGCCAGAAATGCCAGAGTTTGAGGCATGTCGCACTCTGTTGTTGCTGGCGTACGAGACAGGCACCATCGATGAACAGGAGTTGCTGCTGTTCAACTTTGCATTGGACGAAGACGAGGGTGATTCTGCAGCAGCAGCAGCACAAAATAGAGACTTAGAAATACCTGCGGATTGGTTTGATTTCGATGCAGCAAGTGACAAAAGGTATGATTTTGTGATTCATGTAGCTGAACAGGAGAACAAAGAACTAAGAATAGATTTACACTCCCTCTCCCTGTCTTTCTGTATTTCTGCAGATGTGTTTCCATGTTTCACTTCACAAAAGAGGAAGTGCTTCGACTTTGTAATCTGCTACAGCTGGCCCCAAAATTCACAGCCAATAACAGAACAACGTGGACTTCACTGAAGGGAGTGTGCGTTCTGTTACGTCACTTAAGCTATCCTTGTTGACTGATTGATCTGGTTCCAATTTTTGGTCAGTCAAAGTTTGACTTAAGTGTAATGATCAACTCTACTTGCAGGTTCATATGCCAGAGATGGGAGAATTTGCTCAAAGATTTCACACAGTCAACTTGGTTTATCCCACAGCGACTAAGTCTGCAGAAGCTGCTCATGCTGCTTGCCCACTGCCTAACTGCATTAATTTCATTGATAGCACTGTTCGTGGGATATGCCAACCAACGGTTGGACAGAGAGAGTTTTTCAATGGATATAAATGGCTTCACGCCCTTAAGTTTCAGACAATTGTCACTCCTGACGGTCTTATTGCTCATATGTATGGACCACTGGAGGGCTGTCATCATGATTCTGGTCTCCTGAGAGAGAGTATGCTTTTGGACCAGCTTGAGCAACTTCCAGCCCCACCTGATGGTGGCGTTTATTGCATATATGGTGATCCTGC
This sequence comes from Nicola tetela, assembly GCA_028565695.1. Lineage (NCBI taxonomy): Eukaryota > Metazoa > Porifera > Calcarea > Clathrinida > Clathrinidae > Nicola > Nicola tetela. The sequence goes on from JAOWAW010102361.1 coordinate 11,264, forward strand.
CTACCCACTCAGACCGCAGTTGTTCACCCCTTACAGAGGAGATCATCTTACTGAAAAACAACAAGAGTTCAACCACCTAATGAGCAGTGTCCGTGTTGCAGTGGAGTGGCAGTATTCCAAAGTTGTCCAGCTTTTTGCCTTTACCGATTTTAAAAAGAATCAGAAGCTTCTGCTTGAACCAGTAGCAGCCTACTATTACACTGCTGTGTTACTAACCAATTGTCATACATGCATACATGTACATGGCAGTGAAACCACCAAGCTGTTTAGTGTCCCTCCTCCTGGTCTTGAAGAGTATCTTTCTTGATGACGACCTTCACACATAACTTTTGTCCTGCAGCCATCCTTAAGAATAATTATTGGTGATTTTATCATAAAAAAAAGAATGCAGTTACAGCTTCAGCCTCCTCTTTTCACACAACTGTTCTGACTTATGCAGGCTGAATTTTGCTTGTTCTTGCTAATCTTTGCAGTGTTTAAGACAGTTCTATGAAAAGGATGTGTTGAGGTGTTAATTTGGTTTACTTTTCGGATAAGGACTGGCCTATTAGTCACCCCCAGGCTGCTACAGCTCTCTCTCTCTGTCTCTGTCTGTCTGTCTGTCTGTCTCTCTCTCTCTCTCTCTCTCTCTCTCTCTCTCTCTCTGTCTCTCTCTCTAAGTTTGAAGCGGCTGCACTGATATGGGTATGCATGTCAATGATTTGGATACTAGTACATGGGGTGGTGGAAGGTCACTGTGACTGTTCAGATTTTGAAGAACATGTGAAAATTATGGTTGGTTCATTACCCTCTTAACAGTTCAAGGTTTTGTAGCTGTGGAAGATTACCACCAACAGTCACACATACCTGCAGTAAAGGCAGTAAGATCTGTCTAAGCCTATTCCTTTGGCAGCTTCACAAGCCTTGAAAGAACACAAAAAGATTGATTGGAGCTAAAGGAGGAAGTGCTCTGAAAGAGGTGCGGTGTAAGGCAGAAAAAATTAATAGAAAAAAGTGAAATGCGAAAAAGACAGGCAATTGAAAAAGATGATGGAAAGTGAAAAAAAAGGAAAACCAGAACAAGGTCCGGTAAGGTGCAGAAAAAATTTACAGAAAAGAAGTGAAATGGAGAAAAGACAAATAAAGGAAGATGACGAAAAGTGAAAAACAAAAAGAAAACCTGAACAAGGTCACTGTGGCCCATTTAGTTTTTGCATCTGTATAGCTATGGCAATGGATCAGAACAAGGAACCCATGCTACAATTTAACAAATTTCTTCTCAATGAATCTATGGTAAGTATTCAAAGGCTGAAAATCTTCTTTCAAAACAAAAGACAGGAGTTTGGGTGACCTTAGCTAACACCTTACTGTCTCAGCGCCCAGTTTTCCTTGGATTGATGTTGTTAGACGAGCTTCTCCGCTCTCTCTTTGGCCACTCAAGGAGTAAGTGCTACAAGACGCTCCCTTGTGGCAACGACTCCTTGCACAATTGAAGCCCAACACTGGTGCGTAGGTAGCTTGCCAAATGGATCATCGGCAGAGGCAACTTCATTTAAAAGCGCAAGGTCGTCTTCCACCAAAAACTTCAGGATCTTTCTCTTCTGTGACGGAGAAGGTGGAGGAGAGGGTGCTTCAGAGCACGAAGGTGATTCCTCCAGTGAACTGCATGATAATCCAGCAGGCCTTGACGAAAGCCACACCGGAGAACATGATCTTTCCCTGGAAAAAGCAGCCTGGGAGCACAAAGACGAACGGACAGACTCCATAATAAAGGACAAGTTTTCGGGCAAAACACAATCGCAAGGAAAAGAGGCACACAGCCAGACGTCTGCTGACTCATGAAGGCTTACAAGTCAGGGGCCCCTCACTCATCACTCCAGAATGCCTGACCCATTCAGAGTTCATGCCAAACAAAACTCGCTCCCGGACCGTGACACGGACCCTGACTCGTGAACAATTCACGAGTTGCCCAACCTCCCTATTGCCTTCTGAGTGAGAACTTAATGGTTTTGTCGGAATAAAATCGTCCTCTTTGCAGACATCATAGTTCTTGTAATGCATTCTTGTTTTTGTTTCTCATCGATATGGTGCCTGTCAATGTTCAACTGCTGGCACGAATAATCTTGGAAGCCTTGCATAAACTTTCCATAAATTGACCATGTAAAATTAAGTATTTTCCCCTTTGTGAGACTACATGATACAAACCATGCAAAGATATTATAACAGCTGCTTACCCACAATACACAAGCATGAACACACACATACATATGATTACTGTCGCCATCCTGCCTAAAATAACATCCCCTCTTTTTGACTACCCCCTGTCACTTTAGGCAAGCCGCAGTTGTCCTATTGACAGAGGGTAGTCAAAACAGGCAGGCCATGCTCAGCCTAAAATGACGGTGGGTAGTCACTTTTGAAACAGAGAGCAACACACAAAAACAACTGGTGTCGAAGGTGAAATGCAGGAGTCTGGAAAGGGAAGGACCTGTGACAACGACACAGAGATGGATGAGCCAGGAAACGATGGAGCTCTCATGACGATGTGATGAGCCCCATCCCCTGCGTTATTTGCGGAACGTCTACGCAGTCCATGGGGAAAAGGTCAATGGCCAAAGATCCCTCTTCCCATCCGAGTTGTCTCGGGGTGAGCGAATAAACATGCAGGGAAGGGCAAGGCAGTTCCACTACAACGAAAAGACCAACAGCTTGCTCCTCGTAGGAAAGGCAATACTATTCTTTGCTAAAGAGCTGCGAGATGTCAAATTAGTTAGGTGGTTAAATTAGCCATGCCACAAAACTGACAGAAAAGACAGGCAATGTCAAATTAGGCAACAAAAATATTGCCTGGAAAGACTGGGGAATGTCAAATTAGCCTCAAGAAATTACCTAAAAGAGCTGGGGGATATCAAATTAGTTAGGTCGTCAAATTTGGCATGACAGCGCAGAACCAGTGGCCACTTGAAGTGAGTATTGTATAACCAGTCATTTACTGAGCATCAAAGTTCAAATATTTTTGCGATGCAGAAGAATTTGAAAATAACTGTTTTCCCATGAACCAATAATCCTGAAAGAAGACTACTATGTACTTGTAAACGTCTTGTAGTGCTGAAGCAGCTAATCACCTAGTTGTGTGGAAGCAGCCAATCCCATAAAAGTGCAAAAGCAGGAAATTGATAAAAATGTATAGCTGTCAACTAGGGTCCGCATACCTGGACAAAATGCTAACCGTTTCATTGCCAACATTACCTGTGTTAAAGTGCATCTCATTTCTTGTCCTCATTTCAACGTTTTTTTATTCATTTGATTAAAGTGACTTCTCAGCTACCAATTTGTCTGCATACAGAATGTGGTTGCCATCCCGTGGGCGGAACTAATAACATTTGTGATAAGACAAGCGGGCAATGCACATGCAAGTCTGGATATACTGGAAGTCTATGTGACCAATGCACAGTAAGCTGATTATCATATTGCTGTTAGCAACATCAGAATATCTAGAATTTGCTGATAGCCGCATGGGGAATACTCACTGAAAAATAACCCACTCTTCTGTGTCAGCAAGCTTCGATGGGGTTAGCATTATTCCTTTCCTTTCGAAAGACTGGATGGAAGAGACGGAAGAAACAAAGGGAAAAACTGTTTCCTCTGAACCAATTCTCCTGAAAAAAGACTACTATAAACTTGTAAACGCCTAGTAGTGCTGAAGCAGACAATGACATAGTTGTGTGGAAGCAGCAAATCCCATAAAAGTGCAAAAGCAGGAAATTGATAAAAATCTAATGCCACTGAAAAACAAACACTATTCTATTTCAGCAAGCTTCAATGGGTTAGCATTTATTACTTTGCTTTCGAAAGGCTAGATGGAAGAGATGGAAGCAAAGAAAGG
>JAOWAW010102383.1:0-15126 GCA_028565695.1 Nicola tetela
TCTTCTTCTTCTTCTTCTTCTTCTTCTTCTTCTTCTTCTTCTTCTTCTTCTTCTTCTTCTTCCTCTTCTTCTTCTATTGCTTTCTTCTGCATGTGTTGTGAAAATATTTTTTGCCTTGAACATATTCTCTGCTGATGATGCCAGAGGTTGCCAAGTGTGTGAAGTTTTCCCCGTCTTCTGAAGATAAATCTCTTGTAGTAGGTTCAAAAGTTGTATTAGTTCATTTTTACCTCTTTTACTTTTCTCTAATAATTGATTCTTTAATTTTTAGTGAAAAGAACAGATTGATTAGGTAAGAGGACATTTACCATACTGCTGTAAATTTAACCCTATTCAAACCGGAGAGGGCGCCCGATGGCCAGTTGAACCCAAAGTATTTTGCGCTGCAATGAATATCACCAGGAGTGGTGAGCAGCCTTGACGTTTCTTGACTGTCCCATTGTCTGCATGCATCAGATTTTTGTACAGCAATTGGTCCTTCTGTTGCCATAACAACCTAAACAAGACGTTAACGTTCGATTCGAATCCGTACGGTGGTCAGAGCTCGAGATGTGTGTGATGATGAGGGCGACTCTTGTTTTATGCTCACAGTACTTCGCTCACCCCTTACACTATTTTGAGAAGATCCTGTGAAGGATAACAAGGGTTAGTATCCATCACCCAGTGAATCTGAACAGAGTTGACGAGACTATCCTGCTCGTCGGAAAGTCATGCGACGACAGCGCTCCTATGGGAAATATCATTCTTTGAACAGCGACAGTTGAGTGGATCAGTGAGGAGTATCATAGTAGGTAGCGAGACCATCGTTGCACGGGAGTGTGTGGTAACGATTGCGGATTTGAAGCACAGAATCGTCAGCCCAATCAACATTGACAATCCTGTTTGGAGCAAAGAGCAGGTCTTGGCGAAACTCTCACGAATATGTCGATATCTTCTGCGGCGAGGATTCAACCAAATTCTTTTTGTCTCCTCAGGACCTAATTTACGGAGGAAGAGCTGATGCTGCCTTCAGTCTGTTGACGCAAGTAATTTCAACAAGGACGTTTGGAAATTCGTGACAGGCGTCATAACTACTAGTCCTGGGTGGACTTATTCGAGAAACTACGCCAGTGTGAAGCAGACATGCACGCTCTGTCGGTCTCCGGGCGGGAGCAAGCTCGATGCGTCAACCAGAGCGTGTGAAAAATCTTGCACATCAACGACTTGAATAAAACCGTACTTCTTGTCAGGTGTGTAGGATGTGGGAAAGCAACTTTGGGAAATGTACTTGCTGGAACGCATGTGCAGCCTACGGACAAGGGGCCTCTCAAAGAAGGCAGCAAACACACTGATTGCATTGAAGAGCATATTGTAGACTCGGACATACATGGTTTAAACTACCACATTGTGAAAGCCAGTGGCTTTGAGAAAAACAACTTTGGCACTCTGTTGCGACTTTCACGAAGTTGCCATTGCAGTCTATCTAGCGGCATTAATCAAATTCATTTTTTTTGCTCTCTTAGCATTTCACAAAGGTAGACAACTTTTCAACACATTCTGCCGCACACTGTCTGGCAGCAATATCCTCCCATACCCTACAATAGTCTTCACGAGAGCACATTTTTTCAAGGATGTCGAAGAGTGTGATGAAGATGTCAGGAAGTTAAAGTTAGCCAATTGGGCTGCTTGTTCATTTCTGGAGAGTGCAGCAGAGGTCCTGCATGTGAACAATCCAAGCAGACATGTATTACATAACACAGAGAGTGACGTAAGTTGTGTGCGACTGCTTGCTTGCATGGAGATAGGTGCTGATGTATGTTTTGCTGACAGAAAAGCACATCAGATATTGAGGTATGCGGATATTGGATATTCTGTTGAAACTTGAAAGTGCCAAAATAACGAAGAGAAGGCCGTCAAATAGGAATCTACTAGGCCTGTAGGGACTGCTCACTTAATGGGGTATTTTGTGGCGGTTTTACATGAACATTGTAATGCAAAGAAATGCTAGAAATCTGCCAGCTACAAAGAGAAATAAGTAGTGAGAAATAAAGAAAATTATGAAAGCACATTTAGTGCTTAACATTTTTATTGCTCGTTTCTGCTCAGTGAGTCAAATTTGAAAAAAAGTGCTTGTTTTGAGTGCTAGGACTATCCTACAGGCCTATTACTTACTCGGGTCCATTTGGAGTGATTGCATATACCTGTCAGTTAACATGTAAAAAAATTCCCTGCTGGCCTGTAAATAAGCTACTGAATGCTTTATGTTTTGAATACTAGAAAATCTACCTATAGGGCAGTGTTGCCAAGCTGCATGCATGCCAGCTTTGTCCATGTCATCCACCAAAACTGCATTTTCAAAGCAATCTTCCCTAATTTTTAGGAAGGAGAGCTGTACCATGTGTGTTTTGATTATGTAATGTGCTTCACAACATAAAATTTGCCACCTTCTTTGGGTAGTACCACAGCTGGGCAGAAAAATGATTAAGTAAATATCAATGTAGTCAGGACACAGGCAAGTGGTTTGGAGATTAAGAATAATAGGTTTCTAATGTTATGCTTAGCAGGGGGGCATGATAGTGTCCACTTTGTCTTCTGCTACATCATCGGTTGTGCATTCATTTTTTTGTCATTTCTTGTTTGTTTCCAGTGAGAGTTGCGCAAGAACATGAAATCACCAGCAAGCCACCTCAGCTCACCTCGGGTGTGATTGGAGGTGATGGTGCTTCCTTGCAGCTTGGTGATGTCACAGCTAGATTTCCACCTGCTGCCCTGCCTTCAGATAGCCCAATCACCATGATGACTATGGAAGTGGAAGAAGGCTTTCAGCTCAACAAAGAAGTGGCATTCTCGCCCCAAGTTGCTATTGGCCCTCACTGTGAACAGTACATGGATTAACCGGTGACTCTGTCACTTCCTTTGAAACGTGCCAGAAAGGCCTCCGTCCTTGTGTCAAGAACTGCTGTTGGAGCCACTCCAGAGTGGCAAGTGCTTCCTACAACAACTGCAGACATCACTGTCCACAGAGATCATTTTGAATTAAGGACAGTTCACAATTGTGTATACCAAGCGCAGTGCAGCTGCCATTACATCATCAAGCCTTTGATTGACTATATTCATCTCTCTGTGTCCTTCCAGCAGCTTTCTGGTAAAAATATTCTACTTCTCTGATGCTCAGGGCATGATGAGATGTGCGCCAATGACTAAGGGCGGTACAAACTCTTTCACCCTGCAGAGGAAACCATTAAAAAGCATGCAATGCACAATGAAGCACAGTGCTAGTGCTGACGGAGGACAGGAGTCAAACTGAAGCAGCTGAGTACACCTTTTGATCCTTTTAAAAAGCTAAACCATCTGCTGGATGAGCAGTTTGCCGTTGCTGTGGACACACCAGCTCAAAGGCCAGATGGCCAGAGCACCAAATCCTAACAGAATGCTCTCACCCTGCAAGGGTGAGAGGCCAGAAGAGTATTTACATTTCCAATGGGCCATCAACAATGGTTGCAGGGATGAAGGCAAGCCTGAAGTTTGCCGACTGATGGTACAGCCTCAGCATTTTGTGCAGTGGAGGGTGCGGATGTCAAGTCACTGGCAGATGATGGGAAGTGCCACACGCTTGGGAAATACATAGGTGTCAGCAAATTGTCGTGGTTTGCTACCAACTGGTAGGAAAATGTCCAGGTGAGACCGCAGCATAAGAGGTATGCCTTGCAATTGTCTTGTAGATTGGGAAGGCTATAGATTGTGTATTGACGATATATTCTGTCATTGCAGTCAGATATGTTAGAATATGATATGTAATATAGTGTGTGAGCTGTGCGCTAATGGCCATGATATGTCGAACAAGAATTACGAAGCTTCTGGCTAGTGGTAAAACAATTGTATCAATAAGCCAGTCAGTGAGCATTTTTCTTAACAAGCAAGCAAATGAATACTTCATAAGACCCCCAGCCCCTCAATCAGGCTGCATGTACATGTATTTTATACTTGTACTGCTGGAAACTGCCAAGCACAGGGCCTCTGTCTAAGTTCGATTCCAAAACGGCAGAATATACATGACTGGTCCATGTTTAAGTGTACGTGACAAAGCCCACACTTGCTGGGTGCACTCTAGTGATTTTGTTTATAGTTCCATTCTAATAACAGTGCATAGTCTGTGTAGCTTGCAGTTGCGTGCAAGTACAGCCAGCATAAATGGTTTGGGCCACACCAAGCATACTCTAAATGCACTAAACTTCTCTGTTGTCTTTTATTATTGTTATTATTATTATTGTTATTATTATTATTGTTATTATTATTATTGTTATTATTATTGTTATTATTATTATTATTATTGCCTAAATAAGTACTCGTTAGCTAAACAATCCCCAAATGAAACAAGTAGTGTACTGGGATGTTGGGTTGGCAGATGCGTTAAAGCATCTGACTCTGACCTCTGTGGGTAGCAGGTTCAAATCTGCCACAGGCCACACATGTCAGAAAGGTTTGCAGTTTCTTCCTTGCCTGTATCCGAGGGTCTCCTCCAGATTCTCTGGTTTCCTCTATCTGAAATTAAGAAAAAGAAACAACCCTGAGCGCTTTTGGCAGTTATACAGCAGGTTATTCCCCTACCACCAAACTTGGCATTGCTGCAGGGTGAGCCCAGCTGCTTGGGTCATGGTTGTCCATACAAATCCCTGCTCCTAGAACAAATTGTCTCCTCAATGGTGGGGCTGGTCTGGGAGGCCTTCCATGGCACCACTCGACCTAACTGGTGAGTGGTTAAAATAAAAATAAAATAAAGTGCCCAGTACAATCATTTAACCCCTGCTTCTGGCTTTCAATCCCACACAGGTTCATGTGGGGTCTGTGTGGTTGTTTGTCTGTCCTTGTTTGACTACTGTGGCCTTCTTTCCTGAGGTGTCCTCTGTAATCAACCAGTTGCTTTCACAGGGAGCTACTGTGCTTGCTGGCTTCACTGATGTGTGACCCTGGCATTATTATCGCTGTCAAAGGACACTAAGCAACTGCAGCCAGTTGCATTGCATGCAGAGTGACTTTGCTTACCCTGTATCCGTTATGTCAGAAGCAGCCTGCCAAGTCGAGTTGTGAATGAGGCTGATCATGGTCAGAACCCTGCTAACACCAGTGAGCCACCCTGAGTGTAAATCACTGTAGTGGTAGGACATGCTCAACGATCTGAAGCAAGGCCGCAGCTAGTAAGAGGTGCAGTTTCTTGCGATGATTACCCTATGCATGCAGAGCACTAGTCCACTGTCTGCAGCAAGCAAGTGATTTCTGCTGCTATAGTGCAAAATATGGGTCAACATCTCAATTTTGCATCACCAACTACATTGACAAACTGTAGCAGGGCAGTTTCAGTTATATTTTGGGCTACTATCATTCTCCTAGGTTGGACTTGACCTTTGAGACACAAATGCAGTACCTCAGGCTGCAGCTAATTTGACTGACTTTATTTTTTATTTATACTAACCATGGAAAAAGTCACCCCAACACAACAGATAAGATTATGCCATCATGAAGACGTAGAAGATTATGTCACACTGAAATGCACTCAATTCAGAGTCCCCTGACATGTGTCTTATCCTTGCCCTACCAGTATCGCTAGCTGTTGACCTTGGTGAGAGGTTTGCCTGTCATTGTAATACTGTAAACCTACAAAATTTAACGGCAAAAATGTCTAACAGTTGCCCAGCAAGGCCAATTTAACATTGCCCAAATGTGACGATTTCTGATGTCTGGTCAATTCTTTGTTGTACTGTATAAGCTAATCTATGGTGATTTAATTTAATGATCAGGATCATATCGTTAAATTCGTTAAATAAAAACGGTTGCTAAAGTTCTAGGTTTACAGTAGTCATAAGAATCAAGTCTCTGACAGTTTCTCCACCTTGAAAGCACCTGGATATCTTGTTTTTGTTGTTCGATAACTGTGCACTGCAGTTCCTCTCTACGGCTGCATGCTTAAATGTGTACTACCCTGTAGTATGCTCTTGTTGTGTGATTTGCTCCATGCTGCCATGCTATGAAAAACCAGCTCTTTCAACTTCACATCCAACATAGAAAGACATACTATCCCACAGCTTGGACACACACTTGAACATGATCAAGAAAAAGGAGTTCTTGTCCAACAAGTTCTTACGCAATGTACAAGCCCAATGGTACACAGCTTCCACCAGCACCAAATTTCCAAGAGCGCTACCAGAGAACTGACTGCAGACACTTTTCCGGAAGATATATGTGTAGGTGGAGAACTGGAATAGAATGTTCTCAAAGTAATAGGAAGACTCTTGGGCAACAGCATCACTGCTAAACCTTTTTTTGGTGGAGCTTCAGCTGTGAAGGCTGAAAGCCAATATGGGTACTCTGCAAGTGGGTCAAAACTGAAAAGGCCATCTCTCAACTGGCTTAAACATCACAGTAGTGCAATAGAGCAAGCTGGAGCAATGCAGAATGCCAGTGTGTAGGATATCTACATTCTTATTTGTTGTAGATCTCTACAACTCTGTTTTTACAGAGTTGCGGGTAGGGCGTGCAGCTGAGTATCCCAAACATCAACAGTTGGCATGCAGTGCTGTATAGGCCATGCTGTGCGCCTGAGTTGCATACGCACTGTATCTGATCCGTTTTTACCATATAGTTTGATAGAGAAAAATACATAAAGAGCACACACTACCAGCTCCCCACCAAAGCAGTACCATGACACTTGCTATGTACAGTTGATTTGCTTGTACATGAAATGCACATCTTAGTCACCCATAAGCGAGCAATTTACTGCCATGTAAGAACATGCATGAACACACATACATACAGACAGACACATGCACGTGTGCGTGCGCGCACACACACACACACACACACACACACACACACGGACTCACACCCAACAAGGAGTGTACACATGGAGCCCTTGTAGGCCTTGAAAACTTGAAGATGGAGGGCATTGCTCTATAACCAGTGGCCCTAATTGTTCATGCTGTAACATGCTCTAGACTTGTAGCATACAGTGAAGGTCAAAGTTCATTGAGTATGTTGTGCATGCATCTCCAGTTGCATCTGTTACTATCATCATATTCAAGGCCTGACACAAGATTGACAGGATAGAATCTGGCTAGAAAAGCTGTTTGATGTAGAGCACAAGTCTTGAAACTGCAAAACAGCTCATTTTCCCACAACATGTGTGATGTAAACCGCCCGCAGTAGGCCTGGGAAAACTTTCAATAACTGACACTGCAAATATTTGTTGACAAGACATCAACTGTGAGGTCAAATGCCAACACAGCTGCCCAAGAAGCAAACCAGCAGATGAGAACCTGAGCAACCCATTGGGTAATATCCACTGTCATGGAGCCAGGATTGAATTCAAGCAATGTAGAAAGCTTGTGTCTAGTCTTTTTTTCAGCCATCTGCTTTGTCTTCTTAAGTTGCATGAAGGAACCCTGAATGCAGCCAAGTATCATGCAGCTGGATGCCATACCGCACATACTATAAGGCATGTACACTGTACGTGGGCTTATTTGCCATGCATTTTGATTGAGATAAAAAGAAGCTAAGAGAGTGTTCTATCAACTGCTAGTAGATTTGATTGTATCTGAAGTGTGCATCTTAGAAAACCGGATGTGGGAACTTTTCAGACGACGTAAGTAGCCCACACAGACAGGCACATGAGAAGTATAGGTTCCTACCTGAGTATCAGGGAAGTACCGCACAAATCCATGTGGCATGAGGGATGGATGCAGACCGGTACTTCCCGAATGCGAGGGTCTGGAACCGAGTTCTCCCATGCATGCATGCAGCATATGGAACATGAGCAATCAATAGTTGAGGCTAGAATGTCATCTCATGTTGCAAACACACAAGACAAAACAAGACGCAATTGTGTAGGTACGCAACAGCTGCCGCTGTGCTTTGACAGAAAGCCTTTTCATTATCGCAGAGATGGTGTTTTTCCCAAGCGAACAGCCTGTGTACCAAGGACCTTCTTTAGAATAGTGCTTCTTCACCATCTGGAAGATTCAGTTACTTCTTTTGTCGAGCTTGCTGATCAAGAGCTTGATTGCAGCGACTTGCTCTGGTGATTGGACTCGACTGTCCAAAATGCTCACCGTTCTTCTTGCAAAGCTCGCAATACGCCTTTTCTAGCAAGATGCTGAGCTCTATGCTACAGCCACTCGTCCGCTGGAAAGTTTGGCCTTTCTTGGCTAAATAGTTGGACATGGCTCAAAACCACTTTTCCGTTGCTATTTTGTAGCTTTGGGAACCTTCTCAGTAAGAATAGTATTAACTTCTGCCTCGGAAATGAAGGCAATCTTGCCTTCTTAGCTAGCACTTGGCTCCCCTAGGTCCTCCATACTCATGAGTAGCACAAAATCTGGACACGATCCTTCACCCATCTGCGCTAAAAAAGAAGCTGGAAATAACCACCCTTGATTTTCCTCCCTAGGCGGGAAGTAATCACTTTCGATTTTCCCACTCAGTGTGTATTTGAATTTCCCTCCCTAGGAGTAGCCAATCAGTGACGGTCATGCCATGGCAATGGTCACGTGACATGGGAGAACACACACCTTTCAGATCCAGAATTATCCCTGTATAGATAGTAATGTTCCTTGCATGCCTACATATGGGGTTTACATAAGCCTGCTTATCAGGTTTGCTAAAGCATGTGGTAATTATTCAGATTTCCTGGCGTGCCATCGTTGGTTTGTCCATACCTTACTTGCCCAGGGTTTCTAACAAGGACTCCTATGTAGGAAGCTTAAACAGTTTTATCAGATCCACTTTTCCATTATTTCATGTTATTTCCACATGGTGATACAACATCTCCGTGAGGGCATTGGTGGTCAGGCTTAGTATGATCTTGGTGGTACTACTGCACCCTGTTGGTTGGAGTACACAGTAACAAACACTGACCGGCCTGTCCTTTCGCTGGTGTCCTTTTGCTCTCTATCAGTTTCTTTTTTTTAAATCTTTCTCTTTCTCCTTTTCTATGTCATCCCAACAGTACATGCGATGTGGCATATGCAAGTGGCGCGTGCGATGTGGTATATACACTGACTGCATGCATGACGTAGCTTAGGCAAGGGGTGTGCGTGCGATGTAGTGCATGTGGTTTCTGTGCGCAACACACCATATGAGGAGTTGTGGTTATAGTGTGGTGCGAGCCTGTCTTTCAAGTTAGTTTGAATCTTGCTTTTCCTTGTACGGCCCTGGAACCTGCTGCCGTGTCTTACAGCCATTCTGTCTCAATTAGGTTGCAAAACAGTTTGGGCTAGTCTTGTACTAGTGTTGTAGGTTTTCTCTCTCCCTCTCTTCTTTGGTTTCTGTACAGACCGGCAGTGATCGACTGATGAACGGGCCAATTGCTGCTGTTGTGATTTTCATTTCGCTTCTTGTCTTTTGCGTGTGAGGTGTAATCTGTTGCTTACATCTTTCTTTTCTTTTCAACTTGACACGCACACACAGACACAGACACAGACGCACACCCGCATGCGCACACACATACACAGACACACACACATACACAGACACACATGAGCAGTTGCAGTCATAATGTGGTGCAAGCCTGTCTTTCAAGTTAGTTTGAAGCTTACTTTTCCTTGTACAGCCCTGGAACCCACTGCCATGTCTTACAGCCCTTCTGTTTCGATTAGGTCCCAAAACAGTTTGGGCTAGTCTTGTACTAGTGTTGTAGGTTTTTCTCTCTCCCTCTCTTCTTTGGTTTCTGTACAGACCGGCAGTGATCGACTGATGAACGGGCCAATTGCTGCTGTTGTGATTTTCATTTCGCTTCTTGTCTTTTGCGTGTGAGGTGTAATCTGTTGCTTGCACCTTTCTTATCTTTTCGACTTGACACGCACACACACACACACACACACACACACACACACACACACACACACACACATAGACACAGACACAGACATGCACACACACACACACACACACACACACACACACACACACTCACACACACATGAGCAGTTGCAGTTATAATGTGATGCAAGCCTGTCTTTCAAGTTAGTTTGAATCTTGCTTTTCCTTGTACAGCCCTGGAACCCACTGCCATGTCTTACAGCCCTTCTGTCTCGATTAGGTCGCAAAACAGATTGGGCTTAGTCTTGTATTAATGTTGTAGGTTTTTTGCTCTCTTTCTCCACTTTGGTTTCTGTACAGACTGGCAGTGATCGACTGATGAACGGGCCAATTGCTGCTGTTGTGATTTTCATTTTGCTTATTGTCTTTTTGCATGTAAGATGTGCTCTGTTGCTTACACCTTTCTTTTCGAATTGACACACACACACACACACACATACACACACATACACACACACATACACACACACACACACACACACACACACACACACACACACACATGAACTCACAGGCAATAATTATGATAGGAGCCCTCACCAGGCCCTACCAGGCTGACAATTGAGTTGATTTGGTCCCCTTATTATTTAACAATGGTAGCCTTACCGACTGTGATGCATAAAAGAAGATATAAATTGTTTTCAAAAGGACAGTCAAACTCATGATAGGTGCATGAAATGATACAACCACTTCTTTGCAGGAATACAGAAACATCTGCTACAATTCGATGTAACAGAGCAGAGAAACACTGTTACATCAAGTTTTAGTAGACGTTTCTTGTGTTCTTGCAAAGAAGTGGTAGTATCATGTCATGAACTTATCATGGTTTTGACAGTCCTTTTGAAAACTATTTTAATCAGCCATGTATACTTCAGAGGTCATTAACCATCTAAATTATTACTTCTGTTCATTTGCTTGGAGTTTAAGTCCTCACCTCACAAATTGCATGGGGCTCCATCTGTTTTCTCATGCTGCATTTAGAAGAATGAAGGTGGTCAATCAAAAGGCATAACAGGCATTAGCCAGACAGGGAGGTGACAAAGGTAGGAATTTGCAATTGCTTGTCATTTGCAAAATTCTTTCTCTTGTGTCTTGATCAGGAGAATTATTGTTTGGCCACTCAGTATCTTTTACATCAGCATGTCTACTCTGGAAGCTATCATTGGAATCTCTAAATTAAGGTGCTCTTCATGTTTGCTACTTCTGGAAAGCAACATGATTTTAATAAGTTTGACTACCTTTGGGAAACTGTGTACCGTAGTGTTGTAGTAGTGTCAAAGTTTTACAAACAGAAGACCAGAAATTGAGGCTTGAGAGATTTCAGCACATGGATAAATAGCAACTAAGGTCTGTGGGAATAATATTTAAAAATGAATTCAAACTGCTGTACTCATGTAAGTTCATGTTATTGCTTCTGATTTTGCTGCAGAAAGGCTTATCTTGCAGCTTTACAAAGAAGTGAGCAAGTTTTTCATCCACAATCAAATGTGTAGAGACCGTGCCAACTGTCTCGAGCTGCATGGTTGTCAAAGCAATTTTCTCACATGAAATCAACCTTTCACATTTGATGGGAAGCTTGATTGTCCTGCCATGACTGAAACAGTTCTTACAACATGGATGTAAGGCATGCCAATGGCAAGGGCTTGAGTGCGGATGAACGTACTGATAAGCTGTGTACTGCTTTCAAGAGCAAGTTGATGCAACCTCATCTTGCCAAAGATTGTTTTCCGCTGTGGGCAGTAAGCGACCGTATGCTATTTTTTTCAGTTTCCTGTAAGTTTGACTTTAACATGCAACAGCCTGCATTAGATGTGGCTGTCCCCAACAATGAACTTGGTCCTCCTGCTGCAGCTTCCCATTATGAGCAAAGCAAAACTGAATAAAGGGAAGGTTTAGAGTCCTTGTCAGACTGCTCTTATAAACATGATGTATTCTCTCTTTCTAATTCTTCTTCCCGGCATTATCTCCTAACTTATATTTCCTATTTTGTCTTGTGAGGCTAGAGTATGCTAGTCCCCTGACAACTCTCCTCCGGGCAGGAAAAGCGTTTCACGAGTGCCTGGCGCAGGCAGCCATCCCAAGTTTGAATTGCTGCAGCTAAAGAGCCATACTGGTGAAGAAAGCAGAGTTGAATGATGTGGTTGACGGGGGTGCTCAGTAGCTCAGTGGTTAGAGCATTGGAGCACAAATCCAAGGCCGTGGGTTCAAGTCCCACCTGAGACCACTGATTTTTCCTTCGTTCTTTCTCACCAGCCTCACCGATGTGCAGTGATTTCTCCCTTCCTAAACATGATGCATGCTCTTACCCCCTAAAGTGGAAGTAAACAAGTGATGTGTGAGGCTTATGTTGTCTTCTAGAAGGTGGTAATTTTCCCATTATGCTATGGAAAACCAAACAAGCCATGGTTTGAATTTTTTTTGAACAGTTTTCAGGCAGTAGAATAATTTCAAGTAATTTTCTCCACACCCACTTGCCATTACAATTTAACGCACTCAAGCAGTATGAGTACAGCTGGATAACCTCCCGGGACATGTACATGTTAAGCTAGAATGACATAAGTTGTATAATTGTGCCTTGCTGTTTCTCTCCTAATTGTCAACAAGTATGTGTTTTACTAAAACATGTCAGATGTTACTCACTTGACCACCCATGGCCACTATAGCTACGATTAGTCAAAAACTTATATGAACTCTTTGTTGTATGCCTTGATGAATAATGAAGGAGATTGAGAATTGAGAGAAAACAAACGAAGAGTTTTGTTTTTTTCATGTGAATTCATGCATTGTTTACTTCAGGAACTGGGTCAATCACTGATGGAAGTCTCGCAACAAAGGCTGGCCCCAATGAACTACGATAGAGTACCTCTGAATCCAACGCAACCCAATGGTAAAATTCCCATTTCTGACTTTGATCAAGAGTTTTTACTTGTTTGCTGCACTGAAACTCTTGTCTTTCTTCATTGTTCCACTATCCTATCATCAAGGGTTGATGTTATGTATCTATGTTGCTTCCGTGACCATTTTCTAAAATTGAAGTGGGGAGTAAAAATTGGATATTTTCGTTGTTCAAGGGAAAAAGTTGCATTAACTAGAAAGAAAAAGATTATTTTCGGATGCATACACCCACTCTGCTCTACACATGTATATATGTGCCATGGACACTGTGTGCTTGTCACTGTGGTTGGTCTCATCTGAAGCTCACCTTGATGTTTTGGTGGTTTTTCCTTCCCTTCCACCTAACCCATGTGTCTGTTGTTTTGTCTGGGATTTTTCAATTTTATTCGCTACTGGCAGCTCTTGGTTTTCTAGTCTCTTATGCATGTTACATAACATACTGAACTTTCTGAAAAGGAGGCTTTTTTTGTCCTGGGTTTATTCTTTCCGTTTGCTTTTTCTGTCACCTCCCCTGGGCCAAGGGCAGTAGGTGTAAAATTATGATTTCTTCTATCTTCTTCATTTCTGGTCCTATTTCATCTGTATAGTGTATCGTTTCCTGTACATATTGATCAAAGACCACCTACTTAATTCCTGGTTTAAGCTTTCCTGCATTACAGAGATGTGTGACCAGAGAGATGAACGTAATGACTTGAAAAAGGAGAATTGTTTTGTTCCTCATTTGTCATGACTGGACTCGAACCTGTGGCACCGAATTGCCTCGCAAACGAGAATCACCTTTGCTATCCGCTGTGTGGATGGCGTGATTCTCTTGACAAACGAAGAGCAAAAAATTTTCTTCTTCCTTTCTTGCATTGTCTGCTTCTGTTTGGTTGTGAGCATGCTTACAAAACAGTTAATTTTTTTCATAAAAGAGAAAAAAACTTAGCTCTCAACTGTGTATTTTTTCTTTCTTTGTGTGTGTTAGTGTGAGTGTGGAGTCTTGTGAGGGTAACAGTACACTTGTGGTGGTTTAATATTTGCACCTCTGCATTTGTAGATGCGCACATCTGTAAACAAGTCAGCACGTGTCTGAAAAGGTTGTGTGTGTGGAGGGAGGGTTACTGTGGCATTTGTAAGCATGCATAAATATTTTGCCCAAGGAGGTTTTCTTGTGATCACAATGCCAGATAAAGAAAAAGATGGATACGTAGGGTTGTGTTTGTTGCTTGTTTGCCCTGTGAATGTGTCCTAAATAGTAGCCATAGTGTACCTGAAAGTGTTTGTGTTATGAAAGTTCTTTTCCTTGCTGTATAAATTTACCTGTGTATTGAGAATTGTTGTCATTTCAAGTTTTTTTCTCGTGCAAGCAGCCTGAATGTGTGAAAGGTTGAGCAAGTGGTTAGTGGTCTGCATGCTGTTGTGATTCTCTCTACAAATTTGAAACTGCCTTGCACGAGGGTGTGGACACTAGTGTCTGGGCATGCGTGTGTGCACCTATGCATGAGTGTGCTTGTGCGTGGAAGGGTGTGAGGATTCTATGTTTTGCTTGATTGAATGAAAACCCTCAAGACTTTTTTCAGCTGCTCAATATCACTGCCTTCTATAACACCTCACACCCATTGCATACACACCTACGCCCATACACGCATTGCATACACACCTACACACATACACGCATTGCATACACACCTACACACATACACACATTGCATACACACCTAAACACATACACATTGCATACACACCTGCACACATTGCATACACATCTACACACATACACATTGCATACACACCTACACACATGCACACATTGCATACACGCACGCATACTGCATACACACATTGATATACTACAGCTGTACTTCATATTGTCTTTCCAGTCCACGTCATTGTTGAAACGCGATTTGCTCACCTCAGTGCATTTAGCAGCTGATTGCTTGGTGTACATTGATCATTTACATTACGTTTAATTGACACAACCCTGAACTTGCTCCAGCAGATAGATTTGTTTTATTTGCAATGTTTTGACAAGGGTTGCCCTTGTCTTCATCAGGCTAAAAGGATTCTTATCGCCTGACGAAGATAAGGACAACCCTTGTCAAAACGTCGCAAATAAAAAAACGATCTGCTGGAGCAAGTTCAGAGTTGTGTCAATTAAGAATGTCCCAGCAAGAAGTCCACTTACATTACGTTTGTTGTGCACTGCCATTGTTATGAAACAAAATATTAGACCACACACCGTCTGCTGATCTAACGCAACAGTCTTTCATTCTGTCAAATTTTTGATCTACACTGTGAACAGCTACCATTTCAGCCCTTGCATTCTCTCTCTCTCTCTCTCTCTCTCTCTCTCTCTCTCTCTCTCTCTCTCTCTCTCTGTCTCTCTCTCTGTCTCTCTCT